>MU968359.1:10636925-10878103 GCA_034641835.2 Pinus albicaulis | reverse complement strand
AGGAACAAAAAATACATACTCTTTCTTCCCACATTTCTTTTGGCCTTTTCCAGCGCCTTGTTTCACAACGGAGTTGATGAGAATTAGTCCTTAATTGAGCAATAAGAATTTTAGATCTCCAAGAAATATCAGCCCTTATGTATGCCTTTTGTTGATGGTTATGTGTGGGGTTAAACTCTTCTATGTAGTACTTCTTCTTTCTCTCTAGCTCTTTCTTCCAAGTATGTTTATGGAATTTATCCATAAAAAAAGTTTTTATCTCTTTACTGTTTGTAGGACACATGCTCAAGCAAATACCCCATTTACTAAACCATTTGTTATTTTGCCACATCCAAGTCTTCTGTCTTTTACACAATCTGTCACTAAACACAACCTTAGGCCATCTATCCTCTTCCATTTGCTCAATTTTTTTCAGATACCTTATGACTCGCACCATAGCAATTGCTTCAATAGGAGCAGCCCCTATTTCACTTAAACAGGAACTGCACTTTTAATTTTGAATTTGTTTGTAATCAAACGTTTCTGAATTTTCTCAATTTGTTTCCACTGCATCTTGGTTGTGCTGCTGGCCCATAGTTCACAACCGTAAAGAATCACCGGAATCACTAGAAGCCCAAAAAGAGTTAGGGTGGTTTTCCAGTCCCACAGCTCTGCCTCTCTACACCTGTTTTGAAGAGCATAAAATGCTTTCCAACCCCCTAAAGTTATTTTCTTTCTACAACCATCCCAACTTAAATTTATGTTGAAGTCAATTCCGAGGTATTTGTAATCTGCAACTTCGTCCAAAATGCTGCCTCCAAAATAGAACTTATGTTGGTTATGCTTTCTTTTGTTAGAGAAAACCACTACTTTCGTTTTGCTAATATTGACTTGCATCCCAACCCTTTTACAAAAATGCTCAAGGGAATGTAAATGCTCTTGCAAACCAAGAGCCGAATTAGCAATCAATATAAGGTCATCTGCGTACAAAAGAAGCCCGATAGCGAACTTGCCCAAATGGATACCATCACCCCCTTGCGAATTTAGCCACTCTTCAAGCTTGTCAATATATAACCCAAAAAGGGTAGGAGACAATGGGCAACCTTGCTTGACCCCGATATCGCTTCTAAAACTTTCAGAAATGCTAGCTGAAGTTCTGATTTTGACTTTCACCTCTTCGTACAACCTATGCACAGCTGCTCTCAAATGCTTGGGAACCCCGAGTTCATCCATTCTGCCCCAAAGCTTATCCCTAGGAACCGTGTCAAAGGCTTTTCTGAAATCAACAAAGCAACAAAAAACTTCTTCCTTATTTTCCCAACCTTTTTCAATGATGTGCCTTAAAGATATACAATGATCAACTGTGGAATGTTTAGGTCTAAAACCTGCTTGCCCTTTAGCACGTTTATTTCTTTCTTCTGCCCACTTGCTAATTTTCTTTTCCAACATGCTTCCAAATAACTTTGCAAACAAGGGGTTTATCATTATGGTTCTATAATTGGAAGGATTATTGACGTCACCACTCTTGAAAAGAGGTATTGCCATACTAGTTGTCCAATCTGTGGGGAACCCGTGCTGTAAGATGTTGTTGAAAATTTTGTGATGTGAGGTGAAAGAAATTTTAAGCCCCACTTTAGATACTCTGCTTGGAGTTCATCTAAGTCTTTTGCTTTTCCAGCGCCCAACTTCTTGATACCCATCTCTACTTCTTGCACCGTGAAGAGTTTTATGTCTGTGTTGACCAAAGGAGGAGGATCAACCTTGGGATCCTGCTCATAAAGTTGTCTTGCATAGTCAAACCATTTAGAAGCTGTAATGTTGTTTTCAGTTTGCACCTTTTTCGATTGGAGCTCCTTCCAAAATAATTTGGGGTTATTTTTCTCGAGGAAGATTAGTTCTTCTCTCCTTGAAACCATAAAATCAGCTTTTTTCTTTTTTACTAACTGCTTGTAAGCTTTGAGCTTTATGTTATCCGTGTCTGATTCCTTCCACCTTCTCCTTGCCTTTTTGCATTCCTCGTCAAACCAAGCATTAACCAAAAAGCAATTTTTTTCGGACTTCTTAATTTTTGCTCTTTTGCACTCAGCAAGTGCGCTTTGAATTAAATGTGTTAATCTGTGACTATGAAGGCCATGAGATGGGATTTCCTCCTTCTTGAAGAGCCTCTCTAGCATTATTTTGAAAGTATTACAATTCTCTGGATTCAAAAGAATTATGCCCTTTGGGGGATTTTGTTGAACACATTGATTTTTCGACCCTAATTGCTTTTTTCCGGTCCAAGAGAAACTTAAATAGATTGGCTTGTGATATGATTTTAAGTCCCAAATTTGATCTCCAATCAACACTTCCTCCATTTTCTCACACAAACTATGCGAGCAAATTACATAATCTACTACACTTGCTCCATTGTAAGTATTGCAAGTGAAATTACCTGACTTTTCCCATTTAGTCAACCCATTACAAATGACTAAATCGAAAGCCCCACATAGCATAAGCAGTTGTTCTCCAAAGATATTGCAGCCTTTATCCTCTGAAATTCGTTTCCACCGATGATTACTCTCTTCTGTAAGCCAGATAGGGTCACTGTCTTCTTTACAACAAAGAATGCTAGCTTGTTCACTTGCAGTTCTAGCATTGAAATCCCCCACCATAAGGACTTCACCTAGCTGAGAATATATTGCAATATCCGTTTTTAGGGCTGCAAAGGGATCTTTGTGGTCAAGCCCTCTACTTTTGTAGATTTTTGAAACTTGCGGTGCAAAATAGCATGCTGCAATTCTAATGAGATTTCCATTTTCCGATATTTTAAGCCAAACAAATTGTTTATTTGGGTCTTCTTTTTCTAGCTGAATGAAACGACCTTCTTTTTCTCTTACTAATACCATGATACCCCCGTGCCCTTTGCCATTCCCAGCTGCCTTGTTCCACACTGCTATCTTCCAATACCCTTCAAACAAAGGTGTCTTACACCCTTCATGCTCATGTGTTTCTATGAGGCAGATTATGTCTCTACCTTCCGCAATAGGCCCTAACCCAGGTCCTCGTCTCCATGGGTAACCCCTGCAGTTCCAACAAACTAATCTTAAGGAAACCTGGGTAAGACTTGATTGCTATTTGTTTTGACATGCAAGACTCACAGTTGAGTCTTTGTCCCTGCTTGCCCATAAAGACCTTTCTTCCTCATTTCTTGCTAAAGAGTTTGTTGCCTCTTCTTTGTTATCATTTTGTTGCATTGTTTTGGAAGGAGGTCCAAATTGCGCAATCACGGCTTTACCTTTATAAATCCATGCTCTTTTTCCCTCATCTCTTGCTGCCCTAACTTTTGTCATTTCATCCCTCCTTTCCTCTTGATGTCTTACAGTTAAATCTTCTTCTATAAAAAACCGAGAACCCCTTAAGAGTTGCTTCTTTCTCATAATGATATTTTTATCATGCAAGTTGGGCAAGATGACTTTTATGGGCCTGGCTCTCTCACCGTTGAGCTTACCTACTCTCCATGCTTGACATACTTGTCCTTTCCATTGGAGTTTGTCTTTCAAGAAGTTTCTTGCAAGGTCAAGAGTACATTCATTTTTACCATACTCTTTCACCCCTTTAATAATTATGTTTGTTGCTCTATCCAGTCTTTCCTTGCTTTCTCTATCTTGCATGTTGTTACCCTGGATGTTTTTTTCTCCTTCCCTCTTAGCAGAATTGCCAACAACTTGAGCCCAAGTTTTGGAAAGTTTTGTGGGATCTTCTTTCCTCCCTTCTCTTGATGTTTCTTCATTGTTGTCTATTTGAGCAACTGCTTTCCCCTTATCCTGGGGTGGCTTCGCATTCATCACCTCCGTGTTTTCCACTGCAAATTTCTTCATGTTTTGCACCTCCGCTTTCATGCGTTGCCATTCTGTTTTCCCTATTCGGAGAGCTTCCTGCAGTAATGACACTTGATCCTTCAGAACTTTGTTGCTTTCTGCTAAAGCCTGATTTTCAGCTGTTATTATATGGATTGTACAATCTCTTTCCAGCGCTTTAGCTTCTACTACTTCCAACCTTTCTTTTACATTTAAGAGTTCTCTCACATAAAGGTTAGATGACCAAGTGAGAGGTGTGGATGTGGGACTATATAAAGCATACTCATCACTAACTTTTCCTTTTCCTTTGGACTTGTTGCCACATGCTTGCGAAGAAAACTTGTTTGAATGTTGTTTCTTGCGAACAATACTCTCCCTTTGAGACTTTTTCTTCTTTTTCTGCTCCCATTTTAGACGAGCTAGTCTCCTTTTTAAAATGCCCTGATATTGTTTGGCATTGACCCAAACCCACTTCCCAGTTTTCGTTGATGAGGCAATTTTCACTTGCCCTATATCATTTGTTTCTACGGGTTCTAAAGTTTCTTGTTCCATTCTCATGATGATATTAAGGGAAATCAAAATCTCTGCCCAAAACTGACCCTTTGTTTTATGCTTAACTCTTCAATCTCTGTTGGTCTGACCACTGAAAACTTGCTGCTCTGCCCGCTATCCACCGAAAACTAGCTGCTCTGCCCACTGTCCCTGTCCTCTATGCTCTGCCCTTGCTGCTCTGTCCCTGTCCTCTGTCCTCTGTATAAAATTGACGAAGAACCATACATTAAAAAATCCCATTTCTGGATTGCATATTCTTTCCAGAAGTGCCCGCTGCCCCAGAATGGCGGATTTCTTCTCAGCTAGATGGATGTTGCCAAATCATGATCCATAGCAATAATAGCGCGGAGTAAAATAATGATGAAATTAAATCAATCAAAGGACAAATCCTCTGTCTGTATGTAAGGATGAGAGGTTACTTCCTATGATAGTTGGATGCTCTCCCTGTTCTCTAAAAAGATGATCTAATCCAATAAAGGTTTGATAGATTTTTTTTCTAAAAAGGGAAATTTATTTTTTTAAGAATATTGGTTTAAGTTTTAAAAACTATTTAAGTAATATTAAAATTGTTTTTAAATTTATTTTAAATATTTTTTTAAGAAATAAAATTTGAAGTTTGATTTATAAATGGTGAAGAGGAGGATTTTTTTAACAAATAAATAAATATAAAATTATGAGGGATGGATGGTGATCTACTTGTATATAAAATAATTTCTTTTCTTTTTGGTTTTTCTATATGAGGTGCAAAAAGTTTTCATAGATGTTTTCGGTTTATAAATAGAGTTGACTTTTTTATAAAGTCATGGTTGATAAATTCCTCTTGCTTCTAAAGTCATTATTAGAGGTTAGATTTGGGTAAGAGTACTCAATCTCTCTCTTGAATATTAGAACAAGAAGTCTATTTTGACCATGGTAAGCCCTTGGATAAATTTATTCCCCCAGTCAAAAACACTTTGGACATGTTCACCTTCACCTTTCATCAAATTTCCATTTACATTGGTATCAACAAAGGTCTTCCTAATAAAATTGTGGTTCATTGAGCTTACAGTTAATTGCATTAACCTTGTTTCTTAGTCCTTGTGTATAGCAAAAGACCTCATGTTTCAATTTTTTTCTAATTAATTTGATATTCAGACATTGGAAACTATGAAATTATAAAGTTGATGTAAGAAATATTTTTCTTTTTCTTTTAATTTTGTTAGTTGTAAACCTCTTTTTATCGTCAATCCAAACAAAAATTAAAATATATAATAAATATTATCTTCATATTTAATATCCTTTTTAATGGTGAAAATATATTTTTTTGTCCAAATTTGTGTGACATCAAGAGTGAGTCATCAAACTAACAATTAGACATTGAATAGAAAGGATATGTTGACAAAGTGTGATTGACTGTGCAATGAGTAGGATTTCACCCCAATGAAAAGTATTATTTAAATCATGCACATAGGGAATCCATTTGGTTAATGGTCTGGCAAACTTTAGATGGTTTTGAATGGTTTTACTGACTATAGCTCGATCCATTGTCTGGATATTCTTAAATGCAATAAATGAGATGTAACTGATATAATATACCAAATGTCCCCACGACAGGTGATTATTGGTTTTTGTTCAATGTTAAATTATGTGATGGAACATTGGGGGATGGTGGTTTCCTGTACCACCTCCCACTTGGTGATGGAAACTAAATTATAACCATGATTGTATGGTCTCTAGAAGGAGTCAATTATCACAGGACGGGGGGTTAAGTCGACAATTGATCCAACCTTATGTCATTATCATGAAATGCTAATGTCTCTTCAAAAACCTTTTATGGCTAAAAGAGGGTTGTATACAAATGATTTTGAAGCACCCTAGAAGATCACTATGAAGAAACCCCATGGGTTCTAGTTAATTGACACGTTACGTATTTATTTTGGGAAGTACGTGGGTCTTATATATTCTTTGAATCCTTATCATTGTTTCATCTTCAATGTTGAAGCTTTGGGAATTTGAAGTGTTGCAATCCCGTGTTGTAGGAGGTTTATGTTCTAGTCAAACTCATAATGTGTTCTCTATCCACTTAGCTAGGAAGCACATACCACAAGTTCAGTGGTTAAGACTACAATGCTATTTGACAGCTCTGATCTCAATTTTTGTTTCACAATGACAAAGTACCCTCCAGCAAACTCCATGTTTCAGGTTGGCTCTTACTTTATGGTTATTAAACAAGTGGAACTTGTAATAGCCATTTCCTTTCATGGATATAGTTTTGTCTCTATTTTAAGAGTGGCATATGTTTATGTTGTGCAGGCAAATCCCCTCTGCAGACAGAGGCAATCCCTCTAGCCCTAGGGTGGGTCTAGCAACAAGGGAACATGTTGGTTTCTAAATTCCTAGTTCATAAACGAAATGCGGATTGGAATAGATGTCCTACCTCAATGCAACGCTCTTGATGTAGTACGTTGCAGTGACCTCTCGACCTTTGTTCTTCAAGCCTTGCGCTCTATTAGTAGCGATATTCACACACCTGCACAAAGATCAAGCAAACAATAAAAGCATACGAGCATACATATTCATTTACAACTATCTAACTTGTCAAGGAGAGTCAGAAACTTTGAACATTAACATAGACAAAGATGGAACTAGAAATCAGTCATGTCATTTTAATATCTAAAAGGGAGTTTACAACCTGCGCCTTGACATTGTAGACCTCCTTTGATGGGTTCAGTCAGGCACGTCTCAAAGCATTCATTCGTCGATTCAGCTCAAAGAGGCGAAAGGCTCAAACTCACTCTCACAACTGTGGACTATTCTCTGTTATCAGCTCTTGGTATATTCTAGCTAGAAAAATCAATGGGATGAAGGGGATTTTATAGGAGTGGAGGAAGAGCTTTGGGATCCACGTACGGTGGAAGAAAGGTCTATCCATTTGGGAAGTTTCATTTTTGTAGGAACTAGAAGGCCAAAGGGAGAAACTCGACCACATCCAGTCGAACAAACACCCATGACTTTTCTCACGAAGCTGTTAGATCTCAGAAGCTTCGTTTCCATCTTAAAAAACCTTCCAAAAGTAGCTCGGTGCGGGGGCTCTTCAGAGACAGAGCGACCATGCTGCGAGGGCTAGTGCAAATCAGCCCATTGACGCGAGGACATAACTACACAACAACGTCCACCCAAAAGTACATGTTTTTAAAGGTCTACTTCAGGAATGGTCCACAAAGATTTTGTTCCTTGCATGTTAAGGGATGCAATGACATTCATCATGATGTGTGACAGTACACAGGGGTCACTGTGATATTCCTCCAGTATTCGAAATAAGGAATGCAAGGACGGTGACAAAATACTGTGTAATAGATGCCCCCTAAAGCATGAAGTCCGAGAGAGAGGGAGGGGTGAAATGCTTTATGAGAACATGTCCAAACCAAAATGCCATTGTCGAAGGACCTACAAGATCAAGTACCATTGATATCTTTGATACATGCGTACGAGGTATGGGCGCAACCATCCATAATAGAGAACATGTAATAAGATGCATGGTATGGACACAACCATCCAGTAAGAAGGATCACAAAATAGACTCAGGTATGGTCGCAGCCATCCAATCAGAAGAGTCATGCATACAATCATGATAAACCAAATCGTCCCGCAACCTGGATTTCATCAGAAAAAACCCAAGGTCTTGCACTCTATCTCGACTCGAACAATTACAAATTCAGGCATGTGAATGAGTGAGTTGAATTCGAACATGCAAGAAAGCCGCCTGATTACCAGCCGATGATGGAAGTTGTTAACAAGCGCGAGAGAAACCACCAATAATGACAATGGTTCTCAAAGTACTGATAGTACAATCCACGGAATGTGAATAATGAACTGGAGTTGAACATCATCAAAATCACCTGATCGAAGGCCAATGATGAGAACCTGTCGTCTAATGCGAAGAACTTGCCATTGAGGCATGCAAGCTCTAAGGTACCAGAAGGGAGTCTCTGGATCAGCTTCCTGGATAATGAGCCGAGGTCGACAGGAAGTGATCGGTCGAAGGAGGGCCATAATGTTTCCCACATCATCAACACGAGATAGAGGAATAAGATGATAGTGAATCAAGACTGAACAGAGGATCAGGGGTTGAAAACTGCAAAAGGGACTTATCATGAACATATTGGCGACACGACTCCAGAATTTAGCAGTATTTGACATCAAGGGATCTGAGCTCATGGTGATGAGGCAAAGAGAAAATGAGAGGTTAAAACGGATAACCCAAACCCATGGAGGAAAAATGACAAATGTGGGATGTCCCCAACCCGACACGAACTGCAGGCAAGTGTCATGTTCAAGAGCGACATATTGCCGACACAACTGACAACTAGTTCCATTTCCCCCCACCATTTCTAGCGAGTACCCCAATTATTTTTGGAAACAATCTTGAAGGGTGTTATAGGTCAATTTGGGCATCATTCCTAATGATCTGGTCAATGTTGTGAAACCAGCTCCAAAAATAGAAGAAAAGAGATATCAACGCCTTAGAAATAACCCACTTCGAGGGGCAACCTCCAATACATTACATGAATGAACAATTTTTGGATGATACAAATTACAAAACCTCCTTTCTATATATAGGAGTCCATGGGGCCACAATGTAATCCTAGCCGACCTAACAATAATAATTTAAGGGCACAATAATAACAATATAGGGGTTATAGGGGTACAATAATGTAGAAATTTGCTGAATAATGATTAATTATCCACCGAGACTATCCTGATCACATACAATTCGAATTTATATGCAACACATAATCTCTTCCACTCAGATCATCAAACATGTGGAAATAAAATCAAGCGATAACACATCAAATCATCATACACATTAACACAGTATGAATGGGGAAAGCTTATAGCTGAAAACCCCGCAACTATTGTGTATATTATAATGATGGAGAAATCAAGTAACAAACTCAGTACAATACTCCTCACAAGTACTCCGTACTTTCTCATGAAGTTACACACAAACTAGCTCAGTTTTGAACAGGTTACTGGTTCAAAACTCACCGCCAATTGCCTTGCCTCTATTGCGCAATCCAGGCCTGTCTATATAGAGATCCAAGGTTCGAATCTCCTTGGCTTGAAAACGCAATCATCATGGGCAATTCCTCCAAGTGTGGTGCAAATATCATGCACAATCGATGTCGCCACTGATAGCTAACTCCACCCTTTCATCTACCTCTTTCACTGGTCTCCACTGAACTGATCATGCACTGTAGTGAACTGATGTGTTCTTGAGTTGAATAATGAGTTACTAATTAATGAATTAAATAATATTTAATTCACTCCACTCATAATTAATTGATTAGCTAGTTAAACTAATCTCAATCAGTTCAACTAAAATAAACAGAACACAACTCCACTAGCTGTCTCATTAACTCCACCAAACTTCTGCCACTGAAGTCCTAACTGAAGTCAACCATGCATGATGCCATCAAACCTTTGGGAATAGCGTAATTCCTCTGTCAGATGCATGAGCCACTTCCAAGGCTCGAACTGAAGTGCTCCAAGAGAGTAAACTGAAGTTTATAGTCCAAATATTATTAAGGGTAAATAATATTTGACTTCCCTATTTTTAGGAGAGGCAGTCTAAAAATAGCCTTCGACCTCTTCGACCTAAAAATAGAGTCTCATCTATTTTTACCAACATGACCAATGCTCCAAGAATCTCAAACTGGAATCCCCGAACCATGCTCCATATGTCTAAAAATAGACTTTGCGCCAGAATTCGCCTGCGGGCCCACTTAGTGAAAGCGACTTCATTTCACTAAGCTCCATCATCTTGCTGCATTTTCAACACTCCCTCTCATCAAGATATGGATTATCTGCAACCCCTATCCTGCCTCTGTGGAATTCGAACTTGCTCCTGGTGAGCGCCTTCGTCAAGATGTCGGCATCCTGATCCTCCGTGGGAACATATGAAAGCATCATGATTCTCCGCTGAACACAACTTCGATATGATGGTACCTGATGTCGATGTGTTTGGACCTATCATGAAATACTGGATTAGCCGAGAGCTTGATGCAGCTCTGGTTATCACAGTAGATCACTGTAGGCTCCAAATGCAACCTGAACAATCCTGCGAGGATCTTCCTCATTCAAATAGCCTCGCATGCAGCTAAGCTAGCTGCCATGTACTCGGCCTCTGCTGAACTGAGTGCCACGGATCTCTGCTTCCTGCTGTACCAGGAAACTGCTGTCGACCCAATGCTGAAAACTCCTCCAGATGTGCTCTTCCGGTCCGTTGGACTCCCTGCCCAATCTACATAAGTGAAGCCAGAAAGCTTCGCTCCATCCTCCTGTCTGTACCATAGACCATATCCCGATGTGCCTTTGATATAGCACAATACATGCTTGCCCGCCATCCAAAAGAGCTTGGTAGGCTTAACCATAGCTTGCGAAAGCTGGTTAACTGCATAGCATATATCGGGTCGTGTATTGACCAGATACATAAGCGACCCCACCAACTGTCGATAGACAGTGGCATCCACTACCTCCGCTGAAGTAGCATCCTCCTTCCTCCAACCACCAGGAAGAGGAGTGTCAACAGGCTTGCAGCCTCGCATGTTGAACCTCTCCAGAATCTCCCGGGCATACTTGCCCTGAGAAACAAACAGTCCTCCACTGCGCTGCCAAATCTCCAATCCCAGGAAATAATGAAGGATGCCCAGGTCCTTCATCTCAACCTCTCGTGCAAGATCCTCCTTGCATGAAAGTATCAACTGCTCGTCGCCAGTCAAAATCAGATCATCTACATACAGTACGATGATCAACAGCTTCCCCTCCACCACAATCTGGTACAGGTTTGGATCCGTCTCACTCTTGGAGAATCCAAGCCCGGTGAAGTAGTTGTCTATTCGAGTGTACCAAGCACGAGGTGCTTGCTTCAGCCCGTACAGTGCTCTCTTGAGTCGGCACACATGCGACTCACTGCTGAAGATCTCAAAACCTTCAGGCTGCTCTATGTACACCTCTTCCTCAATAACTCCATTGAGGAACGCAGTCTTCACATCCATCCGATGAATGTGCCACCCCATCTGCGCTGAGAGAGCAAGGATCGTCCGTATGGAAGAGTACCTTGCGACAGGTGCAAAAGTCTCCTCATAGTCAATCCCCTCGATCCGTGAGAAGCCACGGGCGACAAATCTCGCCTTGTACTTCTCCACACTCCCGTCAGCCGCCTGCTTCACCTTGTAGATCCATCGCGAACCTACAACTGATTTCCCAACCGGTCTTGGGACAATCTCCCATGCACTGTTCCCGATGATCGAATCATATTCTTCGATCATGGCATCAACCCATGCGGGTTCCTCCACAGCTTCCTCAAAAGAGGATGGCTCCGTCACAACACATTGACTCACAAGAGCCATGTATCCAGTGTACCGATCCGGTGACTGTCTCTGTCTGCGCTGTGCTGTAGGTGGTCCTACAACCTTCTTTGCATCCCGAGCCGGTCGCTCAGCTTCTGTAGTGCGCATGCGCCCTATGATGGTTGGCGCTGCCTGTGTGGTTTCTTCCACCTCCTGAACCTCCTCTTGTGGCTGATCCACATCTGGAAGCTCCTCCTTAGGAACTAACAACTCCTCATCTGCATGCAAGTGTAGCTCCCTCTCAAGCGAACACTGCATGGCTTTCTCCTCCT
The DNA here is from genome assembly GCA_034641835.2 of Pinus albicaulis. Taxonomy (NCBI): domain Eukaryota; kingdom Viridiplantae; phylum Streptophyta; class Pinopsida; order Pinales; family Pinaceae; genus Pinus; species Pinus albicaulis. The sequence goes on along the minus strand of MU968359.1, from coordinate 10,866,073 downwards.
GAAATTTTATATCCCGTCGCACAATAGTCTTTCGACTGTCTGACAAATACACCCGATAGTTGTGAGGTGTATCAGTGTACCCCACAAATATTCCAACCTCAGCAGTTGGATCCAGCTTCCTTCTCGCATCCTTCGTCACATGCATGTAGACAAAAGAACCAAAAATCCGCAAATGGGAAATATCAGGCCTCTTGCCAGAATAAGCCTCCTCCGGTGTACTCATGCCAAGAACCTTGTGAGGACAACAGTTTTGCACATACACTGTTGTATTGCATGCCTCAGCCCACAATTGAAGGGGTAGGCCCTGATCATGCAACATCGCCCGTGCAGCACCCACGATCGTTCTGTTCTTCCGCTCAGCCACCCCGTTCTGCTGTGGGTTATGGGGTACGATGAGCTCTCTCCGAATCCCTTCTGTGCTGCAGAACTCCTTGAATTCAGCCGAGATGAATTCACCACCGTTATCACTCCTTAGAGCAATCACCTTCTTCCTCGACTCCTTCTCGACCAGTGCTTTAAACTCACAGAACTTCGCAAATGTATCGCTCTTCTTCTGCATGAAGAAGATCCAACACTTTCGAGAGAAATCATCAACAAAGATCACATAATACTTGTGCTTTGCTGTCGAAGCAACTGAGAAAGGACCACACACGTCTGTGTGAACTCTCTCAAGGATCGTCGTGGCGCGACTATCCTTCTCGTGAAAGGTGGTTTTCACATACTTCCCTAAAGTACACCCCTTGCACTGATTTGACTGCGCAAGAGTGCCCTTAGGAAGCCCAGTAGAAATCTGCTGCAGAATATTCAAAGCTCCATGGTGAAGGTGGCCCAATCTCCTGTGCCACAGTTCGCCCTCATCATCCCGGCTCACCACTTCTCCCGCCTTGCATGCCATAGCTGCGCAGCCATCTACCTGCAACTGATAAAGGTTCTTGGTTCGAACTCCTATCTTCCGGGTCTCTCCAGTAGTCTTACTGCGCAGGAAGGCTTTTTCTTCGCTGAAGACCACATCATACCCCTTATCCTCCAACATCGCTACTGAAATCAGGTTCTTCTTCAATCCAGGTACATGCATGACATCCTTCAATACAAAGGGTTTACCAAACTCCCTCTGAAAGGATATGGTACCGATACCAGTTGCACTGTATCTACCATCATCGCCCATCTCGATGTGCACACCCAAATCTTTGTCCTCCAGATCTGAGAACAAATCCCGATCTCCCGTCATATGAAATGACGCACCGCTGTCCAAGAACCACACCAATCCCATCACACTTGAAACCAAGCATGCAATCAGTGAAAAGTCAAGCTCGAACTGTGAAGCCAAAGCTTCTCCATCTGCAGATCTTCCCGCTTGCTTGTTATTCTTCTTCTTTGGACAATTGGTAGCATAATGTCCGTGATCATGGCAGTGAAAACACTTCACTTTCGCCATATCCTGCTTCTTTCCCTTTGCACCAGAATGAGAGGTTTTCTTACCCTTCCCCTTCTTTGCTTTGGCAACTAAAGCGCAGTTTTCTTCATCAGCTCCCTTTGATGAAGATCCATCTCGAGTAGTCCTCCTTATCTCCTCCTGCATGAGATCCGCCCAAAGGCGCTCCCATCCCGGCAGCTTCTCCCGACCATTGACACTATCTTGATATGAGTGCCAAGCTTTCGGAAGACCAAGGAGAGCCAGGTCGACCATGTCCTCATCTTCGACAGTCACCCCCACACTTCCCAGCTCATCTCTGCATTGAGTGAACTTCGTGAGGTATTTGGCGATACTGTCGCCCTTCTCCATCTTGATGTTCCCGAGCTTATCTTTGAGCGCCAGCTTCCTTTGGTCGCTCTTACTCTGGAATAGATCCATCAAAGCTTTCCACATTAAATATGGAGAAGCCTTTCCATGCAGGCTGGATACAATATGATCCTTGACGCCCTCCAACAAGATCCTTCGACACTTCGCCATCTTCTTTTGCCATGCTTCGACTTCAGCAGGATCAGTGGGCTTTTGGACATCCGTATCTACGAACTCCTTCAGACCATTATCTTCTAATACTGCCTCCATGCGATCCTTCCATGCAACATAATTCGAACTGCCTTCAAGAGCATATTCGAGTTGCAAACCGTTGAAAGACATTTTCAACACCCGCACCAAGAAAACAAAACTGCTGCAAAATTTCGAATTCCACCTCAAAGCTCAGCCGCTCTAGATCTGTGAGAACAAATTATTTCTAGCACAGAGATTGAATGCAAGGGGCATTTACCAGACCTTTCACTTTCCGAAGAAAGATGAATCAGGAGGCTACCTGGCCCGCATGCAGACTCTGTCTACCGAAATAAGTTTGTAATCACTGTGATGATCAATCTCTGCTTCAATAGCTCCGATACCATGTAGAAATTTGCTGAATAATGATTAATTATCCACCGAGACTATCCTGATCACATACAATTCGAATTTATATGCAACACATAATCTCTTCCACTCAGATCATCAAACATGCGTAAATAAAATCAAGCGATAACACATCAAATCATCATACACATTAACACAGTATGTATGGGGAAAGCTTATAGCTGAAAACCCCGCAGCTATTGTGTATATTATAATGGAGAAATCATGTAACAAACTCAGTACAATACTCCTCACAAGTACTCAGTACTTTCTCATAAAGTTACACACAAACTAGCCTGGTTTTGAACAGGTTACTGGTTCAAAACTCACCACTAATTTCCTTGCCTCTATTGCGAAATCATGGCCTGTCTATAGAGATCCAAGGTTCGAATCTCCTTGGCTTGACAACACAATCATCATGGGCAATTCCTCCAAGTGTGGTGCAAATCTCATGCACAACTGATGTCGCCACTGATAGCTAACTCCACCCTTTCATCTACCTCTTTCACTGGTCTCCACTGAACTCATCATGCACTGTAGTGAACTGATGTGTTCTTGAGTTGAATAATGAGTTACTAATTAATGAATTAAATAATATTTAATTCACTCCACTCATAACTAATCGATTAGCTAGTTAAACTAATCTCAACTAGTTCAACTAAAATAAACAGAACACAACTCCACTAGCTGTCTCATTAACTCCACCAAACTTCTGCCACTGAAGTCCTAACTGAAGTCAACCATGCATGATGCCATCAAACCCTTGGGAATAGCGTAATTCCTCTGTCAGATGCATGAGCCACTTCTATAGCTCGAACTGAAGTGCTCCAAGAGAGTAAACTGCTGTTTATAGTCCAAATATTATCAAGGGTAAATAATATTTGACTTCCCTATTTTTAGGAGAGGCAGTCTAAAAATAGACTTCGACCTCTTCGACCTAAAAAATAGAGTCTCATCTATTTTTACCAACATGACCAATGCTCCAAGAATCTCAAACTGGAATCCCCGAACCATGCTCCATATGTCGAAAAATAGACATAGTCTAAAAATAGACTTTGCGCCAGAATTCACCTGCGGGCCCACTTAGTGAAGGCGACTTCATTTCACTAAGCTCCATCATCTTGCTGCATTTTCAACAAATAATAACAATAAGGGGGTTACACTAACAACAATAAGGGACTATACTAGTAATATAGGGACCTAACATGCCCCTCTCTTTCAAAAAAGTGTTGTCCTTAATGCTTGAGTAGCTCTGGGTGCTTCTGTATAAAATTCTCATCCTCCCATGTAGAATCTTCAGTCGGTAAGTTCTTCCACTTGATGAGATACTCTGAAATTGATCAATTCCGTAGCTGTCGAGTTCTTGTTTCCATGACTGCTTCAGGTTCCAATATGATTTTTCCTTCCTCATCAAGTTCTGGAAATATTGTTTGAACTGGAATATTTTCACCTATAACCTTCTTTAAGCATGAAACATGGAAAACTCGATGCACTCGTGAAGAAGCAGGAAGCTCCAATTTGTATGCCATAGTACCAATCTTTTGCAACACCTTGTAAGGACCATAGTACTTTGGCGATAATTTATTATCCTTCTTAGCTTGCTTGAGGGACATTTGTTTATATGGTTGTAGCCATAAAAACACCCAATCTCCTACATCAAAACTTCTCTCGCTACGATGTTGATCTACCTGTTGTTTCATTCGATTTTGTGCCAAATTCAGGTTATCCTTTAATAGTTGGAGAACTTCTTGCTGATGCTCGATGTGATCTTCCACTGCTTGAACCTTCGAATTTTCCCTTAAAGATGATGTGATCGATGGTGGATGATATCCATAAAGTGCCATAAATGGGGTCATTTTTGCTGCAGTATGTAAGGAAGTGTTATACCACCATTCAGCGAGAGGTAACCACTTGACCCATTGTGTTTGTTTATCAGATACAAAACAACGAAGATATCCTTCCAAACATTTATTTACTATCTCATTTTGACCATCGAATTGAGGATGATAAGATGAGCTATGAGCTAATTGAGTACCCAAACAAGAAAATAACTCTGTCCAAAAATTTCCGGTAAAAATGGGATATCTATCGCTCACTTTAACCCTTAGGTTTCCATGTAGCTTTTGAATTATGTCCATAAATGTAGTAGCAACTGTACTTGCTTTAAATGGATGAGATAATGCACAAAAGTGTGCATACTTGGTAAATCTATCAACTACCACCATGACGACACTCTTTCCTTCGGACTTAGGTAAACCTGTGATAAAATCCATTGAAATCTCCTCCCAATGTTTACTTTGAATGGATAAAGGTTGTAGAAGACACGGGGTCTTAATTGTCTCAACTTTATTATGCTGGAAAACCAAACACTCTACCACAAACTTTTGAATATCAAATTTAAGGCCATCCAAAAAAAATTATTTCTTCACCCTATGGTAAGTTTTTAAAAATCCTGAGTGTCCTCCTAAAGGAGAAGTGTGCAATTCCAAAAGAATCTTTTGTTTTAGTTGGGAATTCTTACAAAGATATAAGCGATCTTTGTACCATAAGGAATCATTTTTCCAACTAAATGTATCAGATGTACTAGGATCTTGCCGCAACTTTTGAATGAGTGTCCATACATCTTTGTCCTTCTTCCATTCATCTCTTGCTTCGGTTATCCAATCTGGTTGGATAATAGAAATGGCACAAAGCAATGCTTCCACCTCTTCATTCTTTCTTGAGAATGCATCTGCAACAACATTAAGCTTTCCTTTTTTGTAGATTATTTCAAAGTCATAACCCAACATCTTTGTGACCCATTTTTGCTGCTCTTCTGACGATAGTCTTTGTTCCAAAAAGTGTTTAAGACTATCATGATCGGTTTTTACCTTGAAGTGTCTTCCCATTAGTAAGTTCGCCATTTCTTTAGTGCATGCAGTATTGCTAACATTTCCTTCTCATAAATAGGTTTCTGTAAATACTTTCCTTTGATTGGACGACTTTCAAAAGCAATGGGTCTTCCTTCCTGCATTAAAACTGCACCAATTCCATTTCATGAGGCATCACATTCCACAATAAAGGTTTTTGTGAAGTCTGGCGTAGCTAAGACCGGTGCTAGGCACACTGCCTCTTTAAGATGTTCAAAGGCCTTAGTTGCTTCAGGAGTCCATGAAAATGCATCTTTCTTCAATAATGTTGTTAGAGGTGCTGCTATTCTCCCATAATTCTTAACAAACTTGCGATAATACCTTGATAACCTGAGAAATCCTCACAACTGCTTTATGGTTGTGGGGACTTTCCATTCCTTAATGGATTTAATTTTGTTAGGGTTTACCTTAACACCCTCGCGAGATACAATATGACCCGGATATTCCAACTCTTGTACTCCAAAGAGACATTTGGATGTTTTGGCATATAATTGTTTCTCCTGCAATATTTTGAGCACCCTGTCAATATGTTGAACATGATCCTTCCAAGACTTGCTGTAGATTAGTATATCATCAAAAAATACTAGCACAAATTTTCTAAGGACAGGTTTGAAAATGGAATTCATCAACCCTTGAAAAGTAGAAGGTGCATTGGTAAGGCCAAAAGGCATGACCAAAAATTCATAATGACCCTCATGAGTTCGAAATGCTGTTTTCAGAATATTTTTAGTCTTTATTCTAATTTGATGATATCCTGAATGAAGATCCAACTTGGTAAAATAAATTGCTCCATGTAATTCATCCAATAATTCATCAATCACAGGAATGGGAAATATATTTTTAATGGTGAGCTTATTGAGCTCCCTATAATCCAGACACATGCGCCATGATCCATCCTTCTTATGTACCAATACTATAGGAGCAGAGAAAGAATTTTGACTAGGTTGAATTATACCCGCCTCTAACATTTCTGCACTCATACATTCAATTTCGCTCTTTTGGACATAAGGATATCTATAAGGCCTGATGTTTGGGGGAACACTTCCTGGAATCAAATGAATAGCATGATCATGATCACGAATAGGTGGGAGTCCTTTGGGAGTTTCAAACACCATGGAATGATTGTCCAAGAATTTTTGGAGATCTGCAGAAATAGATGATTTTGATGTTGGAACTTCTAGTGAGCATAATTGTGCAATTACGCCTTCTTGTTCTTTCTTTAGAAGCTTTTTCATGACATTAGAGCTTATTATCTTTCTCGGCTTCCTTGCAATACCCCGTAATTCGACTTCCTTTCCTTCTGGAAAAAAAATTCAAGAAAAGTTCTTGAAAAATAAAAGCTACCGTCCCCAAATATTGTAACCATTGTACTCCTAGTACAACATCAGCACCTCCCATAGGAATGGAAAGCATTGGACTATTCAATACATATTCCCCCATGGTTAGCTTGATATTATGGCATCTTCCAGAGAAATTTATAGTTCCTCCATTTGCAACCATTACTTGACATTCTGGTGCTGGGTATAGGAAACAATTCAATTCCTTGGCTACCTTACAATGAATAAAATTATGGATACTACCCGAATCAATCAACACTATTACCTTTTTCTTCTTGATATGTCCTTCTATCTTGAGAGTTTGAGGAGTGGTAATTCCTGCCAATGCATTACATGATATGGCCGGACTCATTTCTTCCTCTTCTAGGGTTGGTTTTTGGTGTATATCCTCTTCTTTTTCATTTTCTTCTTCCTCTTCACAATCTATGTAAAATAATTTCTTCTCAGCACACTTATGACCTTTAGTGTATTTTCTACCACAACTGTAGCAAAGCCCTTTTGCTCTTTTTTCTTCCAATTTTTGTGGTGTCAGCCTTGTAGGTTGTGGAAATCTAGGCGTAGCAACACTTCCTTCTTTATAGAAGTGAGTGGTAGGCTTCCTTGTCGCCATAATTTTACATTCAATTTTTTTTGCCAACCTAAATGCCTTCTCCAATGAATCAGGTTCCAAAACGCGAACTTCATGTTGGATGTTATCCTTTAAAGTACCTATGAAGAGATCAATCCTGTGTTCCTCTGGAATATCAATTACCCTTATATTCAATTTTGAAAAGTCCTCAATGTGCTCCCCCACTAAACCCTTTTGTTTGAGATTTATCAATTGGCTAAAGAAGGTGTTGCTCTTTGTATCCTCATAATGTGCTATCATTTCCTTCATAAAAATTGACCAAGTGACAATTTTTTTACGGGAGCAAAGCCATCGATACCATACAAATGTATTTTGTTCTAAATGTAAAGTTGCAATGCGTACCTTTTGTGTGTTTTGCACGTTATGGAGGTCAAAATATTGCTCCATCTGTAGTATCCATGTTACAGGATCCTTTCCATCAAACTTCCTCATATCCATTTTTGGAATATGGTGGTTCTTCCCTCCAACATTAGAGTTTATGAAATCACGATTAACATTTATTTTGTTCTCATTATGAGTTTCCTCTACTCTCTTTTCACCATTAGGAAACATTTATTGTATCAACTTCGTCAAACCTTCCATGTCTGCTTTTAAATCATTCTTCATGTTTTCCACTTTTTTATCGATCTTAGCTTCCATGTCATCCATCTTAGATTCCATGCCAGCTTCCATGCCATTCTTCAAATCATCCACCTTAGATTCCACGCTTTTCTTCAAACCATCCATCTTAGTTTCCACGCCTTTCTTCAAAACTTCCATGTCATTTTTTGTTTCTCTTTGCGAGAGCGAAATTTGTTGCACTTGCTCTTGTAATTTTGATATGTCATTTTTCCATTCTTCGTCTTCATGAGTCATAATAGAGCCTTCTAAAGGCTTAATGGGTGTTGAATTATTTATAGGGGCCATTTGATAATCTAATACTGATATCTATTCTACAATATGCCCTTGGAATCAATTCAACTTGATTCTTCAAACAAGACTTATGCAATTGGGAGGAAAAAATAAAAATAAATATACATATATATACACACACACCATTTACTTGATTTTGAGGAGCTCGATATTGAAATTGACTTATCTCTATACTTGCAGATCCTCAATATCTGAAATTTGGCCCTTTAGTAGTCCTCTGAAGCTTCTTGCAAATTCCACAGGTCTGACTTGATTTGGATTCTTCAAGGCAAAGTTATGTCCATTCTCCCACAATGACCTAATTATGGACTGGTTTAGTAGAGCGAACTTTTATGACTTGCCACGTGTCACCGTTTGGTCCTTTGGCTCTGAAATTTATAGACAGTAAACTACAGTCCGTGTACTTCTAGTCACTTTTTACATAATTCCAATCTGATGCTTAGAGAGAGAGTTATGAAGATTTTCCCACGATCACCTCTTTGAGATGAAATTAGGGAGCCTGACAAAGACCTAAATTCCATATATCATATCTCCGAAAATATTGTGAACCAAGCTCTGAAATTGTGTGACAATGTTTCTCAGGAACTCGGCTTCGCGCTCTAACAATTTCAGCTTCTGAACCTTCATAGAAAAAAAGTTATAGCAAAAATTTCACGATGAACTTTTTAAGTGAAATTCAGGAGCCTGCAAAAAGCCCTAACTTCCACAGATCGTATCTCCGAAAATGTTGTGAACCAAGCTCTGAAATTTTGCGACGATGTTCCTCAGGATTTCGGATTCGCACCCTAAAAATTTCAGCTTGTGAACCTTCGTAAAAAAAAATATTGTAGCGAAAATTCCATGATGACTTGTTTGAAGTAGCGAAACCCTAGAATCCAAAGCTTTGATACCAAATGTTGTGAAACCGGCTCCAAAAATAGAAGAAAAGAGATATCAAAGCCTTAGAAATAAGCCACTTCGAGGGGGCAACCTCCAATACATTACATGAATGAACAATTCTTGGATGATACAAATCACAAAACCTCCTTTCTATATATAGAAGTCCATGGGGCCATAATGTAATCCTAGTGGGGCCACAATGTTATCCTAGCCGACCTAACAATAATAATTTAAGGGCACAATAATAACAATATGGGGGTTACAGGGGTACAGTAATAACAATAAGATGGTTACACTAACAACAATAAGGGACTATACTAGTAATATAGGGACCTAATAGTCAAACTGGACATCATCCCCTGGACCAATGAAATAGGGTCTATCATCCCCTATCATTTCAGTTGCTACATGCCCTAAGAGAAGAACAAACCATTCATGACTTCTATTGCAAGGTTTCCAAGGTTTGAAGTATATGTTATATCACTTATGAGCTCACCAATGCAGCCACTCAGGGGACTAACTACTTTGCATATGCATCTCCCTCCATTCAAGGGAGCTCTGCAAAGCACTTCTCGACTTTTAAGAGTGTGTTGGTCAAACGGGAGCGAAATTCTCATTGTTCTGGAATCTCCACATGGCCAGTGCCTTCTAGAAGAGTCCATATGTGTCAAACTTCGAATCCATGTGTCCATCTAACACCTCTGAGCTTGGAAACATGTCTTGCCTATTCTTAGAAATTCATTGATTGAGAAACTACCTTCAGTTGCCCTATAAATTGAGCACAAATCCTAGTGCTAGGAAAGGAAGAAAGTTGGTAAAGAAATGTTTTTGGATTCTCAATTGAGTTTGTGATAAGAGTGATATGCTGCTGGTGAGATGTTTACTGTGATGAGGCTGGGATGATGCTGGAGCTGGTGACATCAAATCGATCATTGGTTGTAACCTCCCCCTTCTACTCATTAATAAAGATTGATGTTCATTTTCCAATATATGTATCTGTTTATGTTTCTATTTTTCATATGATGGATTCTTAACTGATATATATGTTTCATGTTCAATCGATTTAACTGATTAAGATAAATAGGCACCTGTATATTGCAATCTCTTTGTTGTTTAGTGCTTATACTTGCAGGAACTAGTCTAGCAATCTAAGTTGGATTGGAAGCTACAAAAAGAGCGACAGAAGGAGAATAGGAAGCGCTTGGATCGCAAGTAGGTTCTTCCATCTTTTTGTGCGTCTATTTACTCTTGGAGAAAGTGTCTGCAAAGTCTTTGATCTATTGTTCTAAATACATATCACCACATTCAGGGAATGTGTTTTATCCTTAATTCATAATCCTGCATAAAAAATTGGCGACTTCACTGGGGAGTTTCCTTATCATTCCTGGCATTTTTTCGTCTGCTTATCCACCTAGTAGCATCTATTGTCAATTATTATACTTTTGAATCAAAGAATTGCATTAGAAGTGTGTTATGTAGCTTGAATTTTGAATCTCTGCTACGCCGAACGCATTGTTTGTCAAGACACAATGCTTTGCATAGCATCGTCTCCCACTTAGGGTGCTTTGCAACGCACTGTCTCCCCTTAGATACTGTGTTGCTCCCTTATCCAGCCAAATTCCCTTTGAATTTTTCATTGCCATCATACTCAACCTTTTGTTTACCGTGTTTTTAGCTGTCTAATACCTCATAGAGACCAGTGAATTTTCCTGATTCTTCCTCCTTTGAAAAGTAAGTTTGTTCAATGTCTTTTTAAGTGTTTTTCTTTATCATTGACAAATCAAATTCAAAGTATTTTATTTCTGCATTAGATCCATTTTTTTCGTAAAGGAAATTGTCGTTAAATTCTTTGTTTCCTGTAGGAAAATTTGTAGTTCCATTCTTCATTTTTCCTAAAAGAGAAGTTGTTGTGAAATTCATCGTTTCTCAAAGAAGAAAGCATTTGTTTTTTGTTGAATTGATGCATATAGTTTCCTTTTTGCATTCACATCAAGGAGATTGAAAAGAAAAACCTACATTTGCATATAGTGAATTGTGTGTTTTGCATAGAAACAAATTAGGAAAGTTGCATATTAGTTTGTGCTCTTTGTTGTTTGCTCTCAAAACTTATTGCTCTTCCCCTTAGTAGCTAGGATTTTCATTGAAAAAGCTAAAATTGAAAAGTTTACTTATCATTTTAGTTTGCATATTAGGAATTTCCATCTCATCATCGCGGTGAACCTTGAAAAGCAAATTGATAAACAAGATCAACTTAAAATTTACATCAATTTACATAAAAAAACATTGGAACCATAACAATAACATTTAGAAGGTCTAGGCTAGAGGCATGTTCCGGTGTCATAAAACATAGCAGCTGTCGCTAATTATCTGCGATACATTCCAAGTGTGATACCTCACTCCATGTACATAAGTATATTGTAGCTCGTCCACGTACCTTCGGATATATCGGACAGTGTTATAGTACGAAAAGTATAAATGGGTGCTCTCACTGTGCAGTTTCGCATTAGACAACGCTAATATGGACTTGGGCCTCCACGTACCTTCAGGTATATTTGGGAGGACAAATTTAGGTTACTATCCATCCATAGTTAACTGAGTTGGCCAGATTGTAAATTGTGATACATCGAACACAACATTCGGGGAGATTGCCTGCCCGTGCTTCTTGGTTCGCTAGGAGGTATTATGCAGTTCATAGTTTCTTGGTAAACCTTTTGCCTAGCATTACCCTTTTATTTTGTTTATTTGTTTTTGTTCATAAAATAAATTAGTCATCGTGGAAGAAGAAAATCCCTTTCCTTGTCATTCGTGTAGACTTGCATTGAAACCACCTTTACCACTGGAAGTCACTTATAGTCGACGAAGGCGACATTGCTCTACCGAAACCAGTACCATCAGTACCTCTGGTGAAGCATCATCTTCACATACACCAAATTCGGCACAAGTTGTTTCTACAAATCCTGGTTTGTCTACTGTTGTCGAGACAAAGTCCTCACAGCTACCCGTGGTCACGATCCATCAAATCAGTGAGACCATACCTCTCGAACCCGACATTGTTCAACTGGAAGTTGATCCAGGTCCTGTCTCTTTTTTTGCCAGAACATCTGCATCCCGAAGTCGAGCGACCAGAATTTGTTCTTGTATCGGTCGCCCCATAATCTGTTGTAGCCATTGAGTCTCCCATATCGCGCAGTCAACCTCCTAAAATATACTTTGGGTCTGACAGCAAAATGCTTCCACTTGGTTTAATTTCGATTGAATAAATACCACAAGATGAAACACCTTTAACTCCAACTCATTTTGGGGCGGAGCTTTACCTGTACGAGTATTTTCCTCAATCACCTGCCTCTGCTTTTGTTGAGCCTGTGCCTATTCAATTTCACGTCAATCCAATAGGGTATAAATTTGGTCAATTAACCATGCCTGAACCAACATCTTCTGTTGGACCATCTGTTCCAATTGCGACATCACCTGCTCTCGCTACCTCGTCGATGTTCACAACTTCACCAGATTTATATTTACATGGTGGTCCTATGGTCCCATCAGGTTATAAATCTTTATCTGGAATTTTCTCTCGTGCATCTTCAAATCCATGGACCTCACCAATGTCATCATCTAGTATTATAACTGGTAAACCTATAGTGAGTACTGAACAACTTGATCCTTTATATCCATCATCAGGGCAATATCAAGCTGGTCCATCTGGGTATATTCCATCTGGTATAATCTCAACTGGACTCCCTGCATTTGGAGAACAATATTTTTCGTCTTATTATACTCCTCAAGCCGGGGGGCAACCTATGGCCACCCACTTCGACAATACTCCATTGTTATTTGGTCATCCTAATGCCGAAATTAATGTTTGTCAATGGCAGCCCACTTTGCCTATCCAACCACAAATGGTTGTACACTCATATCAACCGGTTCAACCTATTGCACCCACATCAACTCCACTTTTTAATACATCTTTACCCATGTTACAGACTCAAATTTTTGTTCCTCAACCATCTTAGGCGGGTCCTTCAACTCAATACTATCAAGTATTGGGCCCTCAGACTCCAACTCCTTCGGCTAGTTTACAACAACCATCTGTATCTGGAATCATTTATTCACAAGCTGTATTACCATATTATGGGATGTCGCAGCCACAACCAGGTTATACGTATCCTCAACCGAATCCAAGTTATCTTAATTTGGGTTATAACACTGGTGGACAGACCCCTTTGCAGCCACAGGTGCAAATGCCACAACCTTCATTTCAAAAAGTATCGTACCCAGGTTTTGGTCAATAGAATCTTCAAGTGTTTGCTTATCAAAACAACCCCTATATGGGTTACTAGCAATAGATTCCTTATGTTGGTGCTCAAAGGCCTATTGCCCAAGCAATTCCATCATATCCTGGTTACGCTCAACCCGACCTCAATCGACAGTTTCCCTTTGTTACAACTTTAGAGTTACCGGATTTAAATCGACTCACCAATGATCCAATCAATTATGCTCCTTGGTGGCTGGTGATACCTTATAAATTACCCCCAGATATTCCTAAGTTCAATGGAAACCCTAGGGAAGACCCGTCGACTCATGTTATGACTTATCAATTGTGGTGTTCATCAAACTCCCTGAATGATGACTTTGTTCGACTACGTCTTTTCCAGTGCACGCTCACTGGTCTGAATGCAAAATGGTACATTGGTTTTTTGTTTTTTTGTTTTTTTTGGTCAGTAAGACTAATTCTATTAAAATTGAAAGCAATGGTACAGTGTGGTGTTTCAAGAAGGGAATAACAACCATAGAGAGACAAAGGAGCGGGGCACTGGAAATTATCAGATATCAACCTCGGCCCCAGGACATGAACAAGAGAGAATAATGAGCAGAAATAAGTGAGACAAAGGGACCAAACAAGACTGTCACTAGCATCTACCTAGAAAGGGTGGAAGCCTCCATATGACTTTTATTTCCCTTTTTTTTGTAGCTTTGAACCTGTTATCACTCAGATTTTCCTTGAAGTTGTTGGAAGAGGAAAGGGGTCCGAGGTAACCACAAACCAATCTTTTAGGTACAGAATCTAGCCAATCTGTACCCAGAGAGGGCTCTCTCTGTATAATTTAGCTTTGTTTTAGAAGATATTAGGCTAGTTGTAAAGTCCAGGGGTTTTGTTTGAATTTAGGTGGTGGAATTTGATAGCTGAGGGCAAGATTGAGTGGTTCAGGCCATTGGGCTATGGAGTCAAAAAAATGGCTTCACTGGATTAAGTTTCTAGACAAAAGATGGTTTTACAGAGCAAGATAATCAAACAGAGAACAATTTTAGATTTAAAGTGAATGGAATGGATTTAAAATGGATGAAAGGCAATTAAGAATCTTTCAACACATTCATAAGAGGGAAAATTGAGTGATTGTTAACAAAGAGCAATTAAGAATTCTTTATTAAATAACCAAAATGTTTAAACTAGAAAAAGAGGAGCAATTAAGAATTCACTGTTTAAAACCAGTTTAGAAGAAAACATTTAGAATAACAATGATTGAAATCAGATTACACTTAACTACTTTCTGATTTATTCCTTTTCATTAGTCATTCAGAAATGAAACACAATGATATAATAAACAGATATAAAAAATTTAAAACACAAGGGAAAGATGACTTATTGATCCGTAGTCTGACACATGAATCCTGTAAAAAGTCTTTCGCTTCAATTCATCATCCAGCTTAGCCACAAAATTTCTCCAATAGCACTTTATTCCAAATAGTAAATGTTACAACAGAGTCTAAAAAATCCACCCTAAAATACTTCCAAGAGTGAAGTATTTATACAAATTCTAAACTAAAATATCTTGAAAAAATGTCAAGATTAGTTCACAAATTTCTCCAACTATTTTATATAAATAGAACTTAAGTAAAGGACACTCAAACTAATGCATCTATTTGGCACTATTTTTTATGGATATGTGATGAAAAAGAGGAGAATTTGAATTTTATCCAACTCTTAGTTGATGATGAGGCATCCAAGTCACTAACTGCTTCCTTTCTTTGTGCATTCTGCTCCAACAATTATACAAACTTGGGGCCCAATGATATCTTTTTATTTCTAAATCCATAATATATATGTAAAAAGTGAAAGAGGTTATTGTAGATACATCTGTTGGTGAGATAAACCTCTTTCAGTTTCCCAAAATTTCTCTCCAGCTGTGCATAATAGTCTCTGTAAACATATGTGTAAAACAGATTTTTACAGAGTCTGAAAAATAACCTGTAAATATGTGCATGTATCTCTGATTCTGAAATCACTGTGAAAAATGTGAGATAGGTTTTTGTAGATGGATCTCTTAGGAACAAAAACCTCCTTCAGTTTTGTATGACGTATTTCGGATTGACCACAATCTTCTCTGCAAAATGATGACTTAACTGGAATTTTCTGCAAAAAGTGCTTTCCAACATTGTTTAATATTTCCAAAACCATAATAGATGTTAGAAAAGTGAGAGAGGTTTTCGTAGATGGTCCTTTTAAGAACATAAACCTCCTTCATTTTTGAAAAATTCATCTTGGATTGATCACAATAGTTTATGCAAAACTATGACTTAAATAGGAAATTTCTGAAGAATGTACCATTTTTGCTCTAATTTCATCTTTTAACCTTAAACTTCTTTCGACTGTTTTTCACTTTTACTTTGGATAAAATTCATTGTGGCTGGTGAAACTGTTTTCATATTTGTTTAACCCTTAATATCTTCATGTTTACTTTCACTGTTTACTGTTTACTTTTTACCGCTCTATTTTTTATCTGTCTTCACTTTGCCATGAACTTGTATGTTCTGTTTTGTAACTATCTTCCCTGCTGTTTATCTTCATGCTAGCTGATTTACTTGACTTGGTATTCAATCTGATACTCTTTAATATTGATAATCTTTGACTGTTCTTTAATGTGTCCTTTTACCTTCAATGTGTAGTTTAGGTTTTTACTGTCTGTTTCAACAGTAAATCGTTTAATATCCTGTTTCCTTTGCTTGTCTTTCAACTGTATGTTTTATCTTCCATCTCTGTTTGAATAGATTTGATAACACTCTTGGAGTAAAAAAGTCTTATGACTAGTATTAAAACTGTTTATCCAAGGATGTGGTCTTCTGATCACCTGTAAAACAAAACAAATTGTTAAGAAAGCATTGGTTTGCAGGGGAGGTCGAAAATGTTTCATTTGATGTTGAGAGGTCTGTGGAGTGAATCTAGAATGATTTTTGGGAGGTAAATCATGCTCGAATTGGTTAATAGAGGCTTCAGGTGGCGCAGCTGGGTTACAAATGGTTTTACTGCACAATCAGGCGAAAATGAGCAACACTAGGGTGTTTGTGTTTAAACGGGTAAACGGTTGATATTGGCGAGTAAGCTTTGAATGAATAGTGGACAGATGGCGCTGACTTGACGATGTGAAGTTTTGTCGTTAGTGGGATGCGGTAAGCGGTACGCGATCGCACCGCTTTTGGGGAAAGGTGGTTTTGGGCGGAGGGCGAGCGATTCCATACGATGAATGACGCGTGGCACAGTCCTGTTCAGAAAACCGCTTGGCCATCGCGCGTTATCGTTCGGACGAGGATGGCTAGCGATATTGATATCAACCGTAGATCTGAGATTTGTTGATCGAACGGTGGTCGGGGTTACAAGATGAAGGAAAGATAACGAGCGGGCCCAATGTAATTTATTTTGAATTAATCGCATCAGGGGTGATTTGATTGGCAGATTCAAGTTATTAATTAATCATGAGGATTAATTAACCCTTATTGATATGTCGGAGGAATGCGCTCACGATTAATCAAAGATTTGACTAATTAATCATGATTAATATATTAATATGGTTATTTTTCAACCAAAGGGGCGGGATATTATTATTTAGGAATTTTATTATTAAAATAATACGGGAAAAGGGGAATTTACAAGGATTTGAATAATAAAATTAGAAGTTAATATGAAAAAATGAAAGAAGCGCTAAGTGTAAACATTAGGTTAATGTTTTTAACTTATGCTTTTATGAGGAGGGTTTTTATGTGAAATATTACATGATTTTTCCTAAGTAAAATGGAATTTTACTTAGGAAAAGATTTTTTAGAGGTGAATGAATGTTATGATAAATGATTTTAAGTACTTAGGCTTTTCCAATTATTGGGCCGAGGGTCCGGTCCCTCCAAAAGTCAAGGAAATGCCTTGAGCCCCTCTAATCTTTAAATGCCTAGTACTTAGGGGAAATTAGTGAATTTTTTAGGGAAAAGATGAGAAGGGAAGTTAATAATCTGACTTTGCATTGCTTGAAATTCTTCAATGTATTGTCTGCCTATGCACTTGTGATGAAAGTAAAAGATTTACCACATCTAAAGCCATCATTCATCACATGTAATTCTGCAACATCATCTACCTACCCTATCTACTTTACCCTACCATTTTTTCTTCTTTATTAGGGTGCACTTAGATTAGCAAACCCTTATCACACTTTTTTTCTTTTACATATGAAAATCTATTTAATTCTAACCTTATTACATCCAAGGGCTCAGATTAAACTATTGAGCTCCTTTTATTCACTCTACCTATCTACTTATCTGCCAAGATTAAACAGTTTGGTCAGATTTTATTCTCTATCTCTAAAACATGAAATTAAAAGATGAACTAGCCAAGCTTAAACTGTTTGATTGTTCATAAATTGTGGCATAGAATACAAGTTGCACACAATTTGTTTATTACATTAGAGCAAAAAGTAGTGGCATTTAGACTTGCACACCTGCCTTGGCCTTTCTTTTGGTGGAGTTCATTTCTTTCACTTTTTTGGCCAATTTTTATTCTTTTTACCCTTTGATTTTTCTTTTATGGTATACCCTCTTTGCATTTTTTAAATTTTTTGATTTTTTGAAAATATGGAAAGCCTTTGTAACAAGAAAATGTATGAACATATTACATAGCTCATCAAGTCAATCATGAAATATGACACCTACTGGTATAGGAGTCTAACACTGGCTCCACTTGGGGATGGTTTTTCCTGGTGAAAAGTCAAGAACAACAGGTCAGTTGGCCTCAAAATGATTATGACTGAACCATGGAATCTTTTTCTCCTTGTTGCTTTATTGTATGTATGACAGTAATACTTCTGAAGCTTAGGGCCTTTTCCTCGGGCTTCAACTCTAGTAAGTTACTATCCACTCAAAACTTAAAACTTTATTTCCCAATTGGAAATCTTATGCCTTGATCCAATCCCAAACATGCATTTGCTATGGCTGAAAATCTTGAATTGAATATAGTCATTTTTCTGCAACCTAAAATCTAATCTGAAACTAAAACAACACACAAAAATTTTCAAACCAACTTAATGAAAAACTAGCTGAAAATTGAAAACTAAAAAAGAAAAATGCTCAAAATCCTGAGCTTATTAGCACTCATCTACCTACTCAATCTACTGTTCAAATGCTAGTTAGGTAAAATGAAATAGCCAATGCAGTCATTCAAGCATTATGTACTTTGATAGATTTTGTTGCATTTTCTTGTTGATTATCAAAACTATACTTTTGCAACCTATTAGAAACTTGTCAACAAATGAGAGGATAAGGAAACACTTGATTTCCTTTGTTGACTCTAGAAACTATACAAAAGGATCTTCCAAAATATATACACTGATGTTTAACTGATCTAAAAAACTGTACATCTGTTCTGGATGGCCTCCATGCCATGAATCTGAAATGTTATTTTCGTCTTTATCTCCCTGCAAACTTTCAAATAAGATTTGTGATGATATTCCTACTTATTGTAATGTTTGACTATTGAATTCTTTATCATCTTGATTCTGAAAATCATAGTTAGTTAATAGAGGAATGCTTTGAATGCCTTCAATATTCAACATACCTGCTATTGGATCCTGAAAAACTTGGGAAAATGGCTGCAACCTATAGCATATAGGTTTCCATGAGACTTCACAAACTTCAACAAGTTTCTCATCCTTTTCATTAAATATGTTATACCATATTTCTTTCAAACACTGAAATGATTAAAAAAATAGTGGTATGAAACTTTCTTGTGTCATTTGATCATTTATTTCAATAGGAGCTGATAACTGCAATTGTGAAACTAAAAAATCTTGATCAATAGTTTCATTATCTTCTTTGTTGTCAATCACAATTCCTAAAGATTGCTGATTATTGATGGCATGATAGTTGTCTCTAATGAATTGAAATGAAGCAAAACAAAGAGGTAAAGAACCTTCACTTATTTCCACATTTTCTACTTTTTCTTCCTCACTCTCATGGCTGATCTGTACTGGCTGATCATTGTCTTCAATTTGCTGAAACTGAGTTTCTTCATCCCACAAACTAGCTTCTGATTGCTCTGTAAAGTTAGCTTGAGTTTGGAGAACATAACTATCATCATAATGATCATACTTAGGCAAATAATCAAAAGAAGAAATGTCATCAAACATACACATTAGATCAGCAGATTCCTCTTCATCATATTGATCTATAAATTCATTTTCTGATCTATGATAATTTGAATTAAGAGGAATTTGTTCATGGCTATCAACCTCTTCTATTTCTTCGTGGTGATTTTGAATAAAAAATTATCTTTCATAGTGATCTCTTGTGTTCTTTCATCTAGTTTTCTTACCAAAAGGTTGAGTTTTACTTCTGCAATTTTTTTTCTTTTCCTCTTCTTCTGCTTTCAACTTTTCCTGTTTGATTTGGAGATTAACTTCCACATCAACTGCAATGTTCTGCATCTGTACAAGTGTTTTTGGATCACTTTCTCTTAATCAAAATTCTATTTATGGATCAAAGGCACTTGGATAATGCAAGAGAGCTGAATCATGAGGAGGTCTAATATTTTATGGCATTGAATAATAAACTTGATTAAATCTGTCAGAAAATTGTTGTATTTTTTCATTTGAGTGTCTGTTTAATTGATTATATTCTTCCATGATCACAAAATGATTAACTTTGATTATTTATTTATCAAGGAAAATTTTGATAAACTGCTGGAAATTTGAGATGCTAGCATTAGGCAGATTTTTGAACCAATTCTTTATTCTGTTTTGCAAAGAAAGAGAAAAAAGTATGATTTTAACATCATCTTCATCAATCTCAAATAAATCCAAATAATTCTCAAAACCTTGAATATGTTTTTGGGCAGTGATACCATTCTCTCCATCAAATCTAGGAAGATACTTGTAGTATTTTTTAGGAAAATCATGGAGTATAGGAGGTAAAATAAGGGGTTTATATCTATCTGGAACTTTGTATGGCACGGGGATATGTACAGGGATTGTAAGATCAGTCTTGATTATTTGAGGCTTCTTAATTGGAAAATTATCATCATTAGATTCATAAGAAAGCCGCTCAAAGAGATTAGGAGAATCATTACTTACAGTCTTCAAAGGAAAATAACTAAAAACTAATCTAAGATCTTCTATAAAATACAATATACATTGAAAAAATTTCTTAATGAGAAAGAACATAATGTCTTGGATTAAGATCCAAGTTGAAAGCCTGATCTTTCCATATTGTTCTTTGAGGTTCATTCCTCCAGTGGAGTCTTGATTTTGAAATTGATTTGGAGTCGCCAGGTGGATGATTTTAACCTTTGTGTGTCTGATCCCTGTCCACCATCATAGATCAGATCTAAACCTGTAAAACAATTCTGAAGAAAAAGTTAGTTCTTCAGGAAACCAAATTTTGAGTATTTTATGATTATTTTGTTTTTTTTTTATGAATTTTCAAAACAACTTCTATGATTTCTTTAAGAGGCTTTAGATATGAGATTTAAACTTTCTTAAAGACTTATTTGACAAGAGGAACTGATCAAGTATTTGAAACTAGATGTTCAATCCATAAACTAGACCGGAGATAGACTGAAGCAGCATTTATTTACTTTTGCAATTGCAAAGCAAGAGCAATTTCAAAGGCTACCTGGCTAACTTCGGGCTCCGTCTATAGTTTATAAAGTAAAAAATAGTAACAATAAAAATTTTCAGGTCCCCAGCAGAGTCGCCACTATGTTATCACTCAGATTTTCCTTGAAGTTGTTGGAAGAGGAAAGGGGTTTGAGGTAACCACAAACCAATCTTTTAGGTATAGAATCTAGCCAATCTGTACCCAGAGAGGGCTCTCTCTGTATAATTTAGCTTTGTTTTTAGAAGATATTAGGCTAGTTATAACGTTCAGGGGTTTTGTTTGAATTTGGGTGGTGGAATTTGATAGCTGAGGGAAATATTGAGTAGTTCAGGCCATTGGGCTATGGAGTCAAAAAGATGGCTTCACTGGATTAAGTTTCTAGACAAAAGATGGTTTTACAGGGCAAGATAATCAAACAGAGAACAATTTTAGATTTAAAGTGAATGGAATGGATTTAAAATGGATGAAAGGCAATTAAGAATCTTTCAACACATTCAATAAGAGGGAAAATTGAGTGATTATTAACAAAGATCAATTAAGAATTCTTTATTAAATAACCAAAATGTTTAAACTAGAAAAACAGGAGCAATTAAGAATTCACTGTTTAAAACTAGTTTAGAAGAAAACATTTAGAATAACAATGATTGAAATCAGATTACACTTAAGTACCTTATGATTTATTCCTTTTCATTATTCATTCAGAAATGAAACAAAATGATATAATAAACAGATATAAAGACTTTAAAACACAAGGGAAAGATGACTTATTGATCCGTAGTCTGACACATGAATCCTGTAAAAAGTCTTTCGCTTCAATTCATCATCCAGCTTAGCCACAAAAAGTTTCTCCAATAGCACTTTATTCAAAATAGTCAATGTTACAGCAGATTCTAAAAAATCCACCCCCAAATACTTCCAAGAGTGAAGTATTTATACAAATTCTAAACTAAAATATCTTGAAAAAATATCAAGATTAGTTCACAAATCTCTCCAACTATTTTACATAAATAGAACTTAAGTAAAGGACACTCAAACTAATGCATATATTTGGCACTATTTCTTATGGATAGGTGATGACAAAGAGATAATTCTAATTTGATCCAACTCTTAGTTGATGATGATGCATCCAAGTCACTAACTGCTTCCTTTCTTTGTGCATTCTGCTCCAACAATTCTGCAAACGTGGGGTCTAATGATATCTTTGTATTTATCAATCCGTAATATATATGTAAAATTTGAAAGAATTTATTGTGGATTTATATGTTGGTGAGCTAAACCTCTTTTATTTTCCCAAAATTCCTCTCCAGTTGTGCACAATAGTCTCTGTAAAAATATGTGTAAAATAGAGTTTTATAGAGTCTGAAAAATAGCCTGTAACGATATGCATGTATCTCTCATTATGAAATCATTGTACAAAAAGTGAGATAATTTTTTGTATATGGGTATCTTAGGAAAAAAAACCTCCTTCAGTTTTGTATTATGTATTTCGTATTGGCCACAATATTCTCTGAAAAATGATGACTTAACTGGAATTTTCTACAAAAAGTGCTTTCCAACATTGTTTAATATTTCCAAAACCATACTAGCTGTTAGAAAAGTGACAGAGGTTTTCGTAGATGGTCCTCTTAAGAACATAAACCTCCTTCAGTTTTTCAAAATTCATCTTGGATTGATCACAATAGTTTCTGTAAAACTATGACTTAAACAGGAAATTTCTAAAGAATGTACCATTTTTGCTCTAATTTCATCTTTTAACCTTAAAATTCTTTTGATTGTTTTTCATTTTTACTTTGGATAAAATTCATTGTGGCTGGTGAAAGTGTTTTCATATTTTTTTAACCCTTAATATCTTCATGTTTACTTTCACTGTTTACTGTTTACTTTTTACTTTTTACCGCTCTATTTTTTATCTGTCTTCACTTTGTCATGAACTTGTATGTTCTGTTTTGTAACTGTCTTCCCTGTTGTTTATCTTCATGCTAGCTGATTTACTTGACTTGGTATTCAATCTGATACTTTTTAATCCTGATACTCTTTATCCCTGATACTCTTTGACTGTTCTCTACTGTGTCCTTTTACCTTCAATGTGTAGTTTAGATTTTTACTGTCCCTTTCAACAGTAAATCGTTTAATATCCTGTTTCCTTTGCTTGTCTTTCAACTGTATGTTTTATCTTCCATCTCTGTTTGAATAGATTTGATAACACTCTTGGAGTAAATAAGTCTTATGACTAGTATTAAGACTGTTTATCCAAGGATGTGGTCTTCTGATCACCTGTAAAACAAAACAAATTGTTAAGAAAGCATTGGTTTGCAGGGGAGGTCGAAAAGGTTTCATTTGATGTTGAGAGGTCTGTGGAGTGAATCTAGAATGATTTTTGGGAGGTAAATTATGCTCAAATTGGTTAACAGAGGCTTCAGGTGGCGCAACTGTGTTACAAAGGGTTTTACTGCACAATCAGGCGAAAATGAGCAACACTAGGGTGTTTGTGTTTAAACGGGTAAACGGTTGATATTGGCGAGTAAGCTTTTAATGAATAATGGACAGATGGCGCTAACTTGACGATGTGAAGTTTTGTCGTTAGTGGGATGCGGTAAGCGGTACGTGATCGCACCGCTTTTGGGGAAAGGTGGTTTTGGGCGGAGGGCGAGCGATTCCATACGATGAACGACGCGTGGCGCGGTACTGTTCAGAAAACCGCTTGGCCATCGTGCGTTATCGTTCAGACGAGGATGGCTAGCGATATTGATATCAACCATAGATCTGAGATCTGTTGATCGAACGGTGGTCGAGGTTACGAGATGACGGAAAGATAACGAGCGGGCCCAATGTAATTTATTTTGAATTAATCGCATCGAGGGTGATTTGATTGGCAGATTCAAGTTATTAATTAATCATGAGGATTAATTAACCCTTATTGATATGCCGGAGAAATGCGCTCACGATTAATCAAAGATTTGACTAATTAATCATGATTAATACATTAATATGGTTATTTTTCAACCAAAGGGGCGGGATATTATTATTTAGGAATTTTATTATTAAAATAGTACGCGAAAAGGGGAATTGACAAGGATTTAAATAATAAAATTAGAAGTTAATATGAAAAAATGAAAGAAGCACTAAGTGTAAATATTAGGTTAATGTTTTTAACTTATGCTTTTATGAGGAGGGTTTTTATGTGAAATATTACATGATTTTTCCTAAGTAAAATGGGATTTTACTTAGGAAAATATTTTTTAGAGGTGAATGAATGTTATGATAAATGATTTTAAGTTTACTTAGGAAAAGATTTTTTAGAGGTGAATGAATGTTATGATAAATGATTTTAAGTACTTAGGCTTTTCCAATTATTGGGCCGAGGGTCCGATCCCTCCAAAAGTCAAGGAAATGCCTTGAGCCCCTCTAATCTTTAAATGCCTAGTACTTAGGGGAAATTAGTGAATTTTTTAGGGAAAAGATGAGAAGGGAAGTTAATAATCTGACTTTGCATTGCTTGAAATTCTTCAATGTATTGTCTGCCTATGCACTTGTGATGAAGGTAAAAGATTTACCACATTTAAAGCCATCATTCATCACATGTAATTCTGCAACATCATCTACCTACCCTATCGACTTTACCCTACCATTTTTTCTTCTTTATTAGGGTGCACTTAGACTGGCAAACCCTTATCACACTTTTTTTCTTTTACATATGAAAATATATCTAATTCTAACCTTATTACATCCAAGGGCTCAGATTAAACTGTTGAGCTCCTTTTATTCACTCTACCTATCTACTTATCTGCCAAGATTAAACAGTTTGGTCAGATTTTATTCTTTATCTCTAAAACATGAAAGTGAAAGATGAACTAGTCAAGCTTAAACGTGTTTGACTATTCATAAATTGTGGCATGGAATACAAGTTGCACATAATTTTTTTATTACATCATAGCAAAAAGTAGTGGCATTTAGACCTGCATACTTTCCTTGGCCTTTCTTTTGTTGGGGTTCATTTCTTTCACTTTTTTGGCCAATTTTTATTCTTTTCACCCTTTGATTTTTCTTTTAGGGTATAACCTCTTTACATTTTTTAAATTTTTTGATTTTTTGAAAATATGGAAAACCTTTGCAACAAGAAAAGGTATGAACATATTACATAGCTCATCAAGTCAATCGTGAAATATGACACCTATTGGTATAGGATTCTAACAATGGCTCCACTTGGGGATGGCTTTTCCTGGTGAAAAGTCAAGAACAGCAGGTCAGTTGGCCTCAAAATAATTATGACTGAACTATGGAATCTTCTTCTTGTTGTTGCTTTATTGTATGTATGACAGTAATACTTCTGAAGCTTATGGCCTTCTCCTCGGGTTTCAACTCCGGTAAGTTACTATCCACTCAAACTTAAAACTTTGTTTCCCAGTTGGAAATCTTCTGCCTTGGTCCAATCCCAAACATGCATTTGCTGTGGCTGAAAATCTTGAATTGAATATAGTCCTTTTCTCTCGGAACTCAAATCGATCCAACTAAAAACAACACACAAAAATTTTCAAACCAACTTAATGAAAAACTACGAAATGAACTAAAAAAAGAAATGCTCAAAATCGTGAGCTTATTAGCACTCATCTACCTATCACCCATCGTTCAACTCAAGTTAGTTAGGTAAAATGAAATAGCTAATGCAACCATTCAAGCATTATGTACTTTGATATATTTTGTTGCATTTTCTTGTTGATTATCAAAACTGTACTTCTGCAACCTATTAGAAACTTGTCAACAAATGAGAGGATAAGGAAACACTTGATTTCCTTTGTTGAGTCTAGAAACTGTACAAAAGGATCTTCCAAAATATATACACTGATGTTTAACCGATCTAAACAACTGTACATCTATTCTAGATGGCCTTCATGCCATGAATCTGAAATGTTATTTTCGTCTTTATCTCCCTGCAAACTTTCAAATAAGATTTGGGATGATATTCCTACTGATTGTAATGTTTGACTGTTGAATTCTTTATCATCTTGATTTTGAAAATCATAGTTAGTTAATAGAGGAATGCTTTGAATGCCTTCAATATTCAACATACCTGCTATTGGATCCTGAAAAACTTGGGAAAATGGCTGCAACCTATAGCATATAGATTTCCATGAGACTTCACAAACTTCAACAAGTTTCTCACCCTTTTCAATAAATATGTTATACCATATTTCTTTCAAACATTGAAATGATTCAAAAAATAGTGGTATGAAACTTTCTTGTGTCATTTTATCATTTATTTCAATAGGAACTGATAACTGCAATTGTGAAACTAAAAAATCTTGATCAATAGTTTCATTATCTTCTTTGTTGTCAATCACAATTCCTAAAGATTGTTGATTATTGATGGCATGATAGTTATCTCTAATGAATTGAAATGAATCAAAACAAAGAGGTAAAGAACCTTCACTTATTTCCACATTTTCTGCTTTTTCTTCCTCACTCTCATGGTTTATCTGTATTGGTTGATCACTGTCCACCGGTGTTGCATTAGGGCTGGCTACCTTGCAGGTCTGGCGTACCTGAGCGCAACCTTTATTTTTTTTTAGTTTAATTTCGACCTTGGCATCCAACATGGGCGTGGAGCAGTCCTGGCCCATCTGCGTTCGTTCCAGTTTGGCAGGGTGAGGCCCATGAAATGACAAGGGCGCATTGTCACTGAAGGGGTTAGAAGCTGGGGAGTCTTTGGTATTCCAAGTGCCGAGTCTTTGTGACGTTGGATCCAGATTTACCTTTGAGAGCGATGTAGGGCTGCCAGGGGGCCAGACTTCAACCTTCTAGGCTCTGTCACCAGAATCAGTCCCTGTAGAGCGGGCATGCATGCGTGACAACGACGATGGAAGTAATGTGTTTCCGTGGCCCTCGGGGCCAAGCTGCAGCACAGAGGCTGCCAGAGGAAGAAAAGCGGGAACCCTAGCAGCGTCCATCCTCAAATACAATTTTCACATGTACGAGAATGTTCAAAATGGTACATTGAGTTACCTAGAGCTTCTTTTGATAATTTCACTACCCTACCTATTATATTTTTTACTCACTTCCAGTTACTCGTATGATATGAAACTAGAACGGAAATCTTGACTTATTTTAAATAGACTAATGCTACTCACATTTCTGATCATATTCATGAGTGGCGTCGTCGTCGTAGAATGGTTAAGATATTTGTTCCTGATCAGCTCCTTGCTGAGTGGTTCATTAAGTCCCTGTTACCATCTATAATTGAGGATGTGGCTAAAGGTGGCATCATCATTGAAGAGTAGGTCATTGCT
This sequence comes from Pinus albicaulis, assembly GCA_034641835.2. Classification (NCBI taxonomy): domain Eukaryota; kingdom Viridiplantae; phylum Streptophyta; class Pinopsida; order Pinales; family Pinaceae; genus Pinus; species Pinus albicaulis. The sequence continues at coordinate 10,838,840 of MU968359.1, read as the reverse complement.
TGTGCCCAATATTTAGACTTGATTTATACTCAGTCTGGCACGCTCTATGAGAAAATTCCTAATGCACCGAGATTTAATTTTACTATTCCTCCTCCATCAAGGGACTCTCATGCCGGAGACAGTATGATTGGTATTGCAAGCACACATCACACTACATGTGCCTTCTTCCGAAATACATGTCATGTCATTTGACAAGTGCAAAAGTGACAAGTAGCTCGGAAGTAAGAAAAAAGGGAAATAAAAAAAAAACAAACTTCTACCCCGCAGGAAAGATCATCTGATCAATCGTCTGGAAGTCAGAAACCTCATTACCCTTGCATAATATGTAATGAGGAATACTTTGTTCAGGATTGTCCTCACCGCTCTGAAGTCTCAAAAATGGTTAAGACCTCACATGCATCAGCTGCGTTGACATATCCGTTTCCGAATCTGAACACAAATTTGGTTGCTATGGATCCAGCTTCTAGTTCACAAGTGCTTATTCTATCTGTCACGAAGCCATCGAAAGATGCTTTGGTGTCAACACATAATAAATATTACGGTAGTCAGGCTACTGATCAACCTACTACCTCGACCACGAATCCGTCCATGGAATCAATACCGCCACCTGTTATTCCTTAATTGACAATCAAGCCACCAAAGGGATTCATTCATAAATCAACATTTAATCCTCGAGCCAGAGCTGATCAAAATTATAATATAGTTGAATATTTGGCTCAATGCCCTTCAACACTACTGTGCTTGAGGTGCTACAAAATTTTCCCTCCCAGAAACAGACTTTGTTGCCGGCAATTGGTTGAATTGATCCGACTGATTCTAATTTCGTAGTCTTTAATCAAACAGTTTATGTGTCGCAATTACCAACATAATTGGAATTCTCCATCTAAGTGAATGTTCTCAATCACCTTGTTCATCATACTATTATTGATGAGGGAGCCTCTACGTGCATTATGTCTCTAAACTGTTGGAAGTCACTTGGCTCATCGCGCTTATCTCAATCGCCAACAACGTTGAAAGCTTTTGACGGACGTACATATAAGCCTTGCGATATTATCAATAACCTGCATGTTGAACTAGGGGGGAAAATAGTGAATGTTGAAGTTGAGGTTGTTGACGGACCCCTTGACTACAATATTCTACTTGGAAGGCCATGGGTATATGTTATGAATGTGATCGTTTCTACATATTTTAGAATGATCGCCTTTCCACATAAAGGTGTTATCACAGTCATCAATCGACTATCCTTATTTGCTTCAAGTTCCTAAGTAACTGCAAGTGTTTTGTTAGTTCACGCACCCCAACTCGCACTTCAGAACATTGGTGTAGGACTCTTAAAGGATTCCACTCTCATGTGAACCTTTGCATTACTGCCGCTTGCGATGTCGACAGAAATTGCAAGCATAGAGACCTACTACATGATCTCTTCCACTCCATCTCGCTTAAGGAAGACTACGGGTGTTTCTAAAATTGTTACGTTGGATGAGTTTATGTCGCCCAGCCCTATTGAGTTGGCATAGCAATCAATCTATCTGGCTTGGGCGACGAATCCAAAATCATCATCGTCGGTCGTTTGGGTTGATCGTTCATTAGATTTTGGTACTCCATTTGGTCCTTTTTCCTGAGCTTTCTTAACAGATGAGAATATTCTACAAACCATGATGTTAGAAGGAGAACCATGGGAATATTATCATCGTCGTTCCCATCTTCCAGATTATGAAGAAGATAATCTTAGTGAACTATATCACCCATCAATCAAAAATTTCTTTTCGAATTCTTTTCCTATTAATGCAATCGATTCCGAGAGAAATTTGTCAAATATTAAAGAAACCATTTCTATCGATATTTCGACCAAACTTGGCATTATAGAAAACATTCATGTTGGTGTGTCTTGTTCTCCATCATAAATCGAAACATATCGCTTTCACTTTCATGAATTCCCTGATGTATTTGCTTGGTCTTACGAGGAAATGCCAGGCATAGATACTAGTATCATTGAACACACTATTAATATGTACCCTGATGTCAAGCTGGTATGTCAATGCCTTCGTCCTATTCATCCAAAGAAGGCCCCTGCTATTAAAGCAGAAGTTGAAAAATTTTTGCGCGCTGGTTTCATTTACCCTGTTCTGCTAACTAAGTGGGTTTCCAACATCATTCCTGTTATGAAAAGATAAGGAACCATCAGAGTGTGCATTGATTATCGGGATGTCAATCTTGCTTGTCCAAAAGACAACTATCCTACTCCCTTTATCGACCAGATTATTGACGATTGTGCTGGATGTGAAATCTTTTCGTTCATGGATGGACTTTCTGGCTACAATCAAATCAATATCTACCCAGAGGACCAATATAAGACAACATTCATATGTCCTTAGGGCACATTCGCCTATAGGAAACTCCCATTTGGTTTAAAGAACATTGGGGTGACTTTTCAGAGAGGATTATGCTTTCAATGACATCAAGCACATTGTTCAACCCTATCTAGACGATTTACCCACGCATTCACGTAATCAGCTTGATCACTCGATGCATTTGAGAGCTATCTTTTTATGCTGCCGACACTACAAAATACGCCTCAATCCACATAAATGTGTGTTTTGTGTTGGTTCTGGTCGTTTGATAGGATTTGTTGTCTCAAAAAAAGGAATTCGAATAGACCTACTGAAGGTCCAGGCCATTCTTGATTTTCCTGTGCCACCAAATTTGCTTCAGTTACAGAAACTTCAGGGAAAGGTTAACTTCCTAAGGAGGTTCATACCCAACTACGTTGAAATGGGTAAAGGATTTACTCAACTCTTGAAAGGGGGATTCCCTTCCATTGGGACCAAGTTACACAAACTTCTTTAGATGTTGTCAAGGATACTCTTGTCCGGGTGTCATTAATGTATCCCCCCAATTATCAGAGTGATTATTTCTTATATATCGTCGCGGCTTATACGACCATTGCTATGGTTTGGTCCAAGTAGAAAATGGGATAAAACATCTGATCTATTATTTGAGTTGTAATCTTAATGATACAGAATGAAAGTATTCATATGTAGAAAATATTGCCTTGGCGACTGTTCAAGCTGTCCAAATATTTCACCACTATATCCTATTCCGGAAGACCATTGTCATTTCAAATTGCAACCCCATGACTTACATCTTATCACGTCAATTGCTGGGGGGAAAGTATTCAAAATGGATTGTAATTTTGCAGGAATTTGATTTGGAATTCATCAAATCCAAGTCAAAGAAGTCTTTAGTTTTGGCTGAGCTTCTCTGTGACCTTCCCTCTAATAGTACTGTTACTCCGTCGATACCATCTATGTTAGGATATTACCTCTAATGCCTCCTTCCTTCTCCTATCGTGTCACCTTTGTAAATCCTTCAATCCTATCCCAAGTTGTTCTTAAGGGTGGATGTTAGGATATTTCGACACATAGGAAATAGTTAAGTATAACTTGGTCTAGTGTAGAGTTAGGTAAAGTGTGTTTCTTTACTATGTACATTTGTAACTTATAATTCGACGATCATGATTTGTAGTGATCCAACGGTTCACTCTCTCCTCGGTATTAACGACACTTGATCTGTGGCTTAACACCTAATTGGTCCATGATCTCTATTTAAAGAGCATGGAGGGTCATTTGTCCAGTAACCGTTTATGAGATAAAAATATGTAACTTTTCTTTTTATATTAATAAATTGCCTGAGTGGCCGCGATGGCTCAGGTCGTGGACTGTTTCCCTCTTCGAGCGTTTTAACCACGTGATATACTAGTGTACTGATTTGTGATCTATTTGTGAGTGGTTACCATTGGTGTTTGATCTAAGGAACTTACCCTATAAATTCCTACATGGTATCAGAGCTATTTTTAGGGTTGCATCTGTTGTTGATCCAAATCTGAAGCCGATTTGACTGCATATGAATGCCGTTTTCTAGATATACTATTTCTAAACCTTTTTGGGCTTGGAGAATGGCTCTGTTATGTCTAGCGCGTCTGTTACAGTGAGGAACCCCTTTCGTTTGATGCGAAAAGGTTTCTGGTTGCCCAAGTTATGTCATTTTAGATCTGGAGGTATTAAGTATCTATTTTGCAGTTATATTTATTAATCATTTTGTTTATTTTGATTCCCTTTGTTTATTTCGGTTTATATTTTTTCTATTGCCGGATCTATACCCTCTTCTATGTGTATGCTCCTTTCTCTGAACTGTGTGCAATCTTGGAAAATCAGAATCAGGAAGAGGGGATTTTTTTTGCTATGTATGCTCATTCCCCGCATCTTTGTGTGATCTCGGGAAATCATATGTATGAAAAAAGGGATAGTTGTTTGTAAGGCTAACCGAAAATCTAATGTTTTGTCGTAAGGGTTGTATTTCGTTTTTTTTGTGCTCGGATTTTGTGTTTTTTTTTGTGGGAAAAAGCACGCACACCGAAGAGTAAAAAAATATAAAAAAATAAAAAAAATCCCTTCCTCCTTTCAAACAATTACATAATCCTTTTACTAGCTCACTTGGTGTAAAGCTAGTTTATGTCACTTTCTCAAGCTTTTGCTTTTTTTTTCTTTTTTTTTTAAAGGTTTTTGTTAAAGGGGCGGGATTTTTTTTTTTAAGTATAGCTTCATCATGAAATTTCAACTGTTCCCGTAACTATTCAGCATCTACAACTCATTTTTTTCAGAAGGGCATAAATTCTTCATCCGGAAGTTTTTTTTTTTAATCGACCTAATTTTTCAAGATCTTTCCATTGGAGCAGTTAGTTTCAGCTCTTTTCAGCTTTAGTTTTTAAAAAATGGAAAGATCTTGCCCGATTATTCTTAACAACACCAATTATTTCCAATGGCTACCTCACATGGTAGATTTACTTAGAAGTAAAGGGCTTTATAGAATAGCCACAGGACAAGAAACTAAACCTACCGATGGAGATAAATCCGCTAAATGGGAAAATAAACAAGATCAAGCACGAGGGTTGATAGGAATGTCCATTGCTCAAGATATTTGATTTCATATCCTTGAAATTGACACCCCTGATGAAGCCCTGAAAAAGCTAAATACTGTTTTTGGCATTCAAAATCAAATCAGGGCCCACCAGCTTGAAAATGAGTTGCTTACTTTGGACCCCAATAATTTCTCCTCTATTGAAGATTTTTTGTCCAAAGTCAAGACCCTTAGACTTCTTTTAGAAGGTTGTAAAGTCAAAAAGGAAGATGGTAGCCTCATCTATTCCATTCTTGCTAAGGTTGGCCCTGCATACTGTGTATTTGTTTCCACCTTCCATTCCACTAGAGAAGCCATAATTTCTCAAGGAACATCCTACAAGAACCCCTCTTTTGATGCCTTTTGTGATTCTTTGATAAGAGAACAAGAAAAACTCTTACACCTTGGCCTTATCACTTCTGGAAACACTTCTAAGAAAGCCTTAGTAACCCAACAACAACCATATCAATAGAATCCCAAGAAGCGGTATCCTAAAAAGTATGGTCCTAAACAAAACAAGGGTCCTAAGCAATTTCAGCCACAAACTGAAAAGGAAACTCACCAAACTAATAAGGCATCTAAAAACAAAGGGAAGAAAACATATAGACATTGCAACTTTTGTAATGGTGATGGCCATGTGGAGTCCAAATGTTTTAAAAATATAGAAGCCTTGGAAGCAGCAATGAAGAAGCACCACATCAATTTGGAGACCTATTCAACTTCATATTCAAGAATGGCTTGCTTGTGGTTGTCAAGCATCTGGTTATGCATTAAATGTATTTTCTTCTTCTCATTCTCATTAGTGGCTCATTGATTCTGGAGCTTCTTACCACATGGCCAAAAATAAAGCCATGTTTTTTTTTCTTTAAATGATTGTAACACCAAACATATTTATGTTGGTGATGATAGATCTCTTAGTGCTGTAGGATCTAGAACCATTCATCTAGATAATGGTTAGTTTAATGATGTACTATGTGTTCCTACCTTGTCATGCAACCTTCTATCTATTTATCAGATACCTCATTCAGGTGAAGGGAAAATAGTAGAATTCTCACCTCATGATGTTGTAATCAAGGACCTCAAAGATTCTAGACATATTTTAGCTATTGGCATTGCTGATGATTCCATACGGTTGTATAATTTTGACAACTTTGGGTCATCATGTCTTCCCTCATTTTTGTTTCTCATAATGATGAAGTGAGCAAACTTTAGCATGAGCGATTTGGTCACTTAAATTATCGCTCTCTTCAAACTCTATGTAAAGAAAATATGGTGATAGGTCTTCCTATGGTATCTTGTCGAGATGGTGTTTGCTCCAGATGTGTACTCAGAAAACATCATCGCGATAGTTTTGACAAATGTGCCTCTTGGCACGCTTCAACCCCTTTGCAACTTGTGCACAATTAGTTATGTGGTCCACTTCCTGTTGTTTCTTTCTCTAGTTGCAAGTACTTCTTAACTTTCATTGATAATTTTTCTAGACGCACTTGAGTATACTTCTTAAAACTCAAGAGTGAAGTTTTTAACATGTTATTGGCCTTTAAGGCCTTTGTTGAGAAACAATCTGGACATTAATCTAAGATCAGACAATGGAGGAGAATATGTTAAAAACAAATTTATCAACTTCTGCACTGAGCATGGCATTCAATTTCAACATACTATTCCATATACTCCACAAAAAAATGGTATAGCTAAAAGGAAGAATCACACCTTAAAAGAAATGGCTAATTGTATGCTTCAATCTAAAGGACTTAGTCTCAATTTATGGCAGAAGCAATTGACTGTGCAAATTACATAGTAAAATGCACTTCTACTAAGGTTTTAAGGAATGCAACTCCAGAAGAAGCCTGGAGCTAAATCAAACTAGATGTAAGTCACTTTCGTATTTTTGGAAGTGATGTTTGGGCCCATATTCCAGATGCGAAACATAAAGCCTTAGAACCTAAGAGTTAAAAATGCATTTTTGTTGGATGCTATGAAGATATAGAGTTCTTCAACCAAAATCCAAAAATATAATCATTAGAAGAGATTTAAAATTTGATGAAAATATATCAGCCTGCGAGCCTAGTTCGATGGGTGTGCCACCTTTGCCCTGTGATCCCGATTCGGCATATGTGCCACCTCTCTCTATCTCTTCTATTTTTTATAGCATTCCTTCTAGTTCAGATGATGACAGTGAGGATGAAAATCCTCCTCCACCTCTTGAAGGTATTCCTTCTGCTCCACAACTTCCAGGATGGGTCCGCTCTACTCGGGATGCAGTAGGTTCTTTTACAAGTGACCCTGCAGATAGACGACGTACGCGTTCTCAGTTCGAAAGAGCCTGTTCCTTATTGGCTCAAGTTCTAGAAAATACTTATCCAGGCACCTTTGAAGAAGCTTTCGGTCATCCATATTGGGATGAAGCTATGAATGAAGAATATCGTTCCTTATTGGCAAACGATACTTGGGATCTTGTTCCTCTTCCAAAAGGAAGAAAACTTGTCAGATGCAAATGAGTTTACAAAACAAAGTTTGGACCAATGGAAAAATGGATATACATAAAGCTCGTCTTGTTGTTAAAGGTTTTTCACAAGTTGAAGGCATTGACTATACTGAAACCTTCTCTCCTGTTTCCAAAATGAATTCCATCTGCCTTATTATTTCCCTTGCTGCCTCCTTTAAATGGGAAGTCCATCAGATGGATGTTAAATCCACCTTCTTACATGGATATTTTCATGAATAAATCTACATGGAATAACCCCATGGCTTTATCCAAAATGACTCTAGCCTTGTTTTTCACCTTAGGAAGTCTCTGTATGGTCTTAAAAAATCTCCTCGGGTTTGGTATTCCAAAATGGTTTTTATTAGATAATGGCTTTTCTAGGTGTCATTCTGACAACACTGTCTACACCAAGAAAGTGGGTAAGTCCTTCACCATCCTTGTTCTTTATGTTGATGATCTTATCCTTACTGGTAGTGATCCCAACCATATAAACCATGTGAAGTATAGCCTCAAAAAGAAGTATGAAATGACAGACTTAGGACACTTGAATTATTTCCTTGGTCTTGAAGTCTTGTAATCCAAAGAAGGTATTACCCTTTCTCAGTCCAAGTATGTTTGTGATCTTCTATGCCACTTTCACATGGAATACTGTAAGCCAACCCCTTCTCCCTTTCAGTCTGGAGTCAAGCTTTCAGTCACTTGCACTACCCCTTAAATTGATGCTACCTTATACCGTCAACTTGTTGTTAAACTTCGGTATCTAACCCATACCCTTCTTGACCTTTCGTTTGTCGTTGGTCTTATTTCTTAGTTTACGCACCAACCTCATGAAAGTCACTGGAAAGTAGCTGAAAGAATACTTCGATATATTCAAGGTACAGTTCAGTTTTGGATTCATTACAGTGCAAGAGAATCTCCATTGTTGATTGGTTTCACTGATTCTGATTGGGCTTGTGACCCTGATGATAGAAAGTTTACTGTAGGATATGTATTCACTCTTGGTTCAGGGCCTATTACTTGGTCTTGTAAGAAACAAAGTGCCATCTCTCATTCTTTGGCAGAAGCAGAGTATCGTGGTGCCGTTGAAGCCAACAAGGAATCCATGTGGCTTCATCAGATCCTGTCTGAAGTTGGTCTTCATCAATAGCATCCAACTACACTTTGGTGTAATAATCAGAGTGCCATTCAGCTATGCAAAGATCCAGTTCAGCATCAGCGTATGAAACACATTGAGCTTCATATAAACTTCATCGTAAAGCTCATTCATGATTGTGTTCTTGAAGTACAGTATTGTTCAACCAATGATCAAGTTGCCGATATCTTTACAAAGGCTCTCACAGAAGCAAAGTTTACCAAACTTCGATCCATGCTTGGAGTTCAGGAAATTTATCTTTAAGGGGGGATAGGCTGTAATTCCTCCTTCCTTCTCCTATTGTGTCACCTTTGTAAATCCTTCAATCCTATCCGAAGTTGTTATTAAGGGGCGATGTTAGGATATTTCAACACATAGGAAATAGGCTCCTTTTGTGTCACCTTTGTAAATCCTTCAATCCTATCCCAAGTTGTTCTTAAGGGGGGATGTTAAGATATTCCAACACATAGGAAATAGTTAAGTATAACTTGGTCTAGTGTAGAGTTAGGTAAAGTGTGTTTCTTTACTATGTACATTTGTAACTTATAATTCGATGGTCACGATTTGTAGTGATCCGATGGTTCACTCTCTCCTCGGTGTTAATGACACTTGATTTGTGGCTTAACACCTGATTGGTCCATGATCTCCATTTAAAGAGCATGGACGGTCATTTTTCCGGTATCTGTTTATGAGAGAAACGTATGTAACTTTTATTTTTATATTAATAAATTACCTGAAGTGGCCGCGTTGGCTCATGCCATGGACTGTTTCCCCCTTCGAGGGTTTTAACCACGTGATATCCTGGTGTACTAATTTGTGATCTGTTTGTGAGTGGTGACCTTTGGTGTTTGATCTAAAAAACTTACCTTGTAAATACCTACAATCTATTCCTGACGATTCTTTGTTTCTGATCTGATAATCTGATCCTTGGTATGGGGATTTTATCATTTATCTCCAGAACTAGACTATTCGGCCTAATACCTCTCGCTTTGACCAATGACGTATTCGATACCAAGCCAAATATTATCTGATTGTCGGAGATACACTTTATCTTCGTGGTGTCGATACGATTTTATGAAAGTGCCTCACTCATGAGGAGGCCAAAAAGGTTTTAAACGATTATCATGCTGGGGCTTGTGGTGGACACTTGTCTGGATACGCTATCGGGCAAAAGATACTTCGCGTAGGTTACTTTTGGCCTACCATATTTTGCGACTGTATCCTCGTGGTTAGAAGTTGTCATGCGTGCCAGATATTTGATCGTAAAATCTGCAAACCGCCAACGCCAATGCATCATGTTGTCTCTGTGGGACCATTTTCAAAATGGAGCATTGACTTCATGACCTTCAACCCTCGTTCGTCTGGGGGTGCATGGTTATATTATTGTCGCAGTAGACTACTTTACCTAGTGGTCCAAAGCGATGCCTACATTCAACAACACAGGACAAACCACTGCATTATTTTTCTTTAATCATGTCATTGCACGGTTTGGGGTCCCACAGGTTATAATCACAGATAATGGTAAGCATTTTTGTAATCACATGATGACTGAATTGACTCCCAAGTTAGGACTGTCACATGATAGTTCTACTCATTATCCACAATCAAATGGACAAGTTGAGGCGATTAACAAAATTCTTAAATGAATGCTTCAATGAATGATAGGAATTCATAAACGAAACTGGCATTTGATCCTGTACTTGGCCTTGTGGGCGTACCGAACCTTGGTGAGAAATGCAACTAGATTTACCCCTTTTTAATTAGTGTATGGTCTGGAAGCTGTATTTCCAATCCAATGTGAAATATCGTCGTTAAAACTCGCAATCGACTTGTTACCTGACACCTCAAATGAAGAAGCACGTCTTTTTAACCTCATCCATCTTGATGAAACACGTCGTGAAGCCCAATTGGCTAACGAAGCACATAAGAGACGTATAAAGGCTCAATATGAAAAGCATATCTAGCCTCACATTTTCTTAGAGGGCGACTTGGTCATTCTTTATGATCAGGAAGCTAATGTAATAGGTACAGGGAAATTTGAGCCATAATGGCATGGCCCCTTTATTATCAAAATAGTTCTTGCTAAAGGTTCCTATGAGTTGGTAGATTATGATGGAATTTCGTTGGCGCAACCCCGAAATGGGTTGTATCTTAAACGTTACTATGCTTAATCATGAGCATAGTAATTTTTTGTATTATATTGTATATATATGATGTTGATTTGTATTCACTGTCTTAGTTTGTTTTTTAGAGTTTTATTGACGTTAGTAATCCGATTTACATTTCATCGCAGATGTCTGAATCTTTGGAACCATTTGTTGGGTATGCTAATGGTGCTAGTCATAGTACGCATAATCTATCCTCTACAGCATGGGCCATTTTCACTCTGAACGACGAGTTAGTGAGTTTTCAAGGGATTTGTATCGGTAGATCGATAAACAATATCGCTGCGTATAGCACGTTGATCGAACTTCTCTCCGATGCCATTTCATTTGGTATTAACCGCATCATCATAAAGTTAGACTCGCAACTTGTGGTATTACAACTTACTAGTGTTTACACTGTTAGAAATCCAACACTGCATTGTATGTTCCTAAGAGTTAGACTTTTGGAAAGACACTTCGATTTTATTCAATATCAACACATTTCTAGAAACTTGAACACATTAACTGATTCTTTTGCGAATTATGTTATAAACATATATTTGCAACACATGTAATGATACATTCACATAATTGAATAAGATTGCACAATAAACATAGGAAAACATTGAAATCAAATAGATAGATAGTTATAGGTTTTTACAAAATTTTGTGCCTAAGACACATTGGTCATCTAACCTCAAAATGTATGCAACATGTAAAAAAGTAAACTAGTGATGCTCATGGTAACATGCGATCGATATAGCTATCCTCTGCTTGATAATTTCATCCAGCAGTTAGGAACTCCAATAGTGTGGCAATGCAGTCGCATGGGTAACTCTTCGATCTGGCAATCCAGAATCCTGAAGGTCAACCCCTCTACGTGCTGTCGAAGCTCAGTAAGAGTCTCAGCCATCCCTAAATCCTGAAGGATTGCTCTCCCGACAACCCTCTCTTCTGGCTCATCCGCTCCATGCTCTTGTTCTTGCATTGGTTGAACTCGACCTACATCTTCATTACATTAAAACTTTAGTTTAGTCCTCGAAAAATATCAAAATACAAAAACATGTATAAACCTTAGAAAAATAAAAAAAATATGTTCAAAAAATTCTTATTGATTGCACCCCACTGAGCGCCTTCTGGTAAAGCCAAGTCTGGATCTCCTCAGAAATTGACGCCTGCATATGCATACTCATTGATGGTGATAATATCTCGCCTGAACCAGGCAAAGAATGCAGTCAAGAACACGATGGACGATTGGTCTGCATGCCTAGCCATCATTTCTACCCATCTATGGATCCTTATATCTCTAGGGTTAGACACACCAAGCATCACATGCTGAGGCTGCATCAGTGGAATCTGCTCTAAGGCAAAATAAATGAGGATCGAGCCATAATTGAAGTTTTTCTTCCTTCCTCCCTTTGCCTTGCTCAGTTGTTCTTTTATTTGAGAAAGTACAACTTCAAACTAGTTGAAAATTGTTGGTTCCATGCACTCTAGCGCATACTGCATATAATATATGTTCACTACATGTATCGTAACGGTACCAACAAGATTTGCGATCATGAATAAAATGGTTCTCAAAGGAAAATAACGAACGTCACAGATGTTTATTTTCCCATCCTTGCTTGGCTTTGCCCTTGGATATCAATACTACAAAATATAGTCTTTAACCGTCTCTCCTATGAGAGCAAACCCTGAGAGAGAAATGGGTATGCCTCTCCTCGCCAAGCCTGTCAGAAAATATATGTCCTCCACTGTAATAGGAACCAATTTGTTCCTAATGTGGAATGCCTCAATTGCCGGATTCCATGCACGAACAAGGAACTCCAAAAGTTCTATTTGTTGCCTCATACTTGATAAGCGAAAGTACTTTAATAAACCATAATCTCTTAGGGCTCTTACAGTACCCGGATCATTAAGGTTAACCATATTTTGTTCTTCATGCTCTCTTTCTCTCCAAGTAATCATCATTCTAGTCGGATGAATCCTTGAAACATAACCATAAGACTCATTAGACTCCTTTTCATGCAAAAAATTAGGCAAAATTTGGTTATAATGCAAGAATAAAAAATATGAATTGCGCTCAATGCAGCCTTGGTCAATAGACAATGCGTTGCATATGCACCTAGGCTTCATTTTGAGTGCATTACAACGCAATTTTCGATGCCCAAGGGTGTTTTTCCCTGTTTAGAAAAAGAATTTACCCTAAGGGGCCAAAATCCCTAAAAATTGAAATGAAATGAAATGACTACTGAAAGAAAGAGGGGGTTTATGGCACCAACCTGGATCAAGAGGTGATGAAAACTATCCACAGAATCGATCGCAATCAATAGTTGAAGTTTGGGGGCAAAAACAAGTTCAGAGCTCCAAAATGCAAATGGTAACTTTCAAATGGTAAAAATGAATAGTAAAACTCTTTTAATTAGTCATTTGATTATTTGCAAATAATATTTATTGCTGTGACTATTGTTTTATTCAATTTTTATCATGAAACATGTATTTTTAATCCATTTGATGTTGTTCTAAACAGGTTTGCAACTGATGAGCAGATTAGTCGTGCAAATTTATTTCAAGAATGATTTGACCACAAAACATACTTTTATCCTTATTTTTAGAGCTTTGATAAAAATGAAAAAGGACCTGAAGCACACTTTTATCTCTTTTTCGAGCTTTGATAACAATGAAAAAGGAACCCCTGGAGTCTTCTTTTAGCTCTTTTCAGACTCTGATAATGTGAAAATATTTCCGAGCACTTGTATTTTCGAGCTCGTAAAAGTAAATGAATTGTATCTACTCAGTATAAGTTTAACCCTTTTCCTGATTGAGATAGATTATTTACAAAAAAGGAATGCCTTAGTCGAACATGGCTAGGAGGTTCTCTCAGATATTATTTTACACTTTTTTTTTCTTCAGATCTGAGCGACAACTTTACGAAAAAGTGCTTATGGAGTTTTCTTTCGTCGTCTTTTTCAAACTCTCTAAATATGAAAAAGCACTGGGATTTCACTGTTGTTAGACTCGTTAAAACATAAAATAGGGACGGGCTTGTCGATCATGGAAAGAATCGAGTTTCATTCATCGCTAGACTCGTTAAATTATTAAATAGAGATACATTATTCTCCTTAAGGGTTGAAATATAGGTCAAACATATGTTATCCTCCTCAATATTGCTAAAAAATAAAGATGTACTGGTCAAAAAATGACCAGGGAAAATTTGGGAAAGCGGACATAAATTTTACAGTAGCAGGTCGCTCTTGAACATGACACTTCACTCCATCATCGTGACTGTTTCGGTTGTTTCATATTATTGACAGTTCATTCATACCTATGGTTCATTCATATGGGTAATATCACTTATGAGCTCACCAACGCAGCCTCTCAAGGGACTAATTGCTTTGCATATGCAACTCCCTCCATTCAAGGGTGCTTTGCAAAGCAATTCCCGACATTCAAGAGTGTGTTGGTCAAACGGGAGCGAAATTCTCATTGTTCCGGAATCTCCACATGGCCAGTGCCTTCTAGAAGAGTCCATATGTGTCAAAATTCAAATCCATGTGTCCATCTAACACCTCTAAGCTTGGAAACATGTCTTACATATTATTAGAAATTCATTGATTAAGAAACTACCTTTAGTTGCCCTATAAACTGAGCACAGATCCTAGTGCTAGGAAAGGAAGAAATTTGGTCAAGAAATGTTGTTGGATTCTCAATTGAGTGTGTGATAAGAGTGATATGCTGCTGGTGAGATGTTTATTGTGATGAGGTTAGGATGATGCTGGAGCTGGTGACATGAAATCGATCATTGGTTGTAACCTCCCCCTTATACTCATTAATAAATATTTTTGTTCATTTTCCCATATATGTATATTTTTATGTTTCTACTTTTCATATGATGGATTCTTAACTGATATATGTGTTTCATGTTCAATTGATTTAACTGATTAAGATAAATAGGCATCTGTATATTGCAATCTCTTTGTTGTTTAGTGTTTATACTTGCAGTAATTAGTCTGGCGATCTAAGTTGGATTGGAAGCTACAACAAGAGCGATAGAAGGAGAATAGGAAGCGCTTGGATCACAAGTAGGTTATTCTATCTTTTTGTGTGTCTATTTACTCTTAGAGAAAGTGTATGCAAAGTCTTTGATCTGTTGTTCTAAATGCATAGGACCACATTTAGGGAATGTGTTCTATTCATAATTCTTTATTCCGCATAACAAAGGGGATAACATGTGCTTGTCATGTAAGTTTTTCCTTCAAACAAATCCATCCTAGTACATTTTACAAGCCCTAGGAAGGAGGAACTCAGTAATGTCATGGTGACGACATGCAATGTCATTTAGATTTAACGAGTCTGACAAATGGAAAACTCGACGTCTTTTCATGTTTAGAGAGTTTGAAAAGAGGCAGAAAAGAAAACTCTAGAAGCTCCCTTTTCACAGGTCGTCTCTTAGATCCGAAAAGGTAGAAAACAATATTTGAGAGAACCTCTTAGCTATGTTCGACTAAGGTATTCATTTTTCGTAAATAATCTGTCCCAGCCCGAAGAAAAGGGGTAAACATGTACTGGGCAGATGACATTTCGTGGCCTTTAGCGAGTTAAAAACAACAAGAGCTTGGAAATCTTTTCATATTTTGAGAGTTAGAAAAAAGTTGAAAGATGACTCCAGGGGGTGACTTTTTCGTGTTTTTACCGAGTCCAAAAAAGTAATAAAATACAACTCGTTTCCTCATCGTTGCCAGTTTTAGGACCTGTTGTTGCACAAGAAACAAACATAAAACACATTTTCGAGAAAAAATAATAAAAAATAATAAAAAATGGGTCTAAAAATCTAATTAGGGTTAGAAAAGGTTATAAAATAACTCAAATAGTAAGAACAACTTACTTTACCTTTTCATCTTCTTGTGAGCATTTTTACCGGTTTTCACTGTAAACTTGGGGAGATGACTACATGCAAGGAGGCCATTTATGAATCTTCTTCTTCCAGGTAAGAGCTATTCACTTCCTCTGCAATTTCATCCCATTTTTATATGTTTTTATGTTTGAAGGCATTTTGTGGGAGGGTTTGAAAAACTTATTCTCGCGGCGGTCGGCGCTGGTTCCTGGCACGGAGTCACGCTGACCTCCACGGTTTTTAAACGAGGAAGGCACCGCTCAGCGTAGCTGTTTGAAAAACAACAGCGCCGAGTGCCACGCACAATTTTTTTCACAATTTTCTCCAAATATGCTTGACCAAATTGATTCAATTTTTAACATATGGCTAAGAGAATCCTTGTATTTGGTTTTGCAAGGAGAATCAATAAGTAAAATGATAATAAAGTGCAAAGAGCGGGAGCATGGGGCAGAGGATGAACAAGCCATGGAGAATGATGCATGCTTGGATGCTCTGAGGAACTGTGGGCTCCTAAAATTTTTCATGACCCCATGTCTTAGAGCTCAATTAGAGCTGCTGCAATACTTGATCATCGTATGGGACATTGACCAAGAAAAATTCATCATTCATGACCAGGAATTGGAGATAGAAGTCTCCGACATCTACTTCTTGACAGGATTGTCACGAAGGGGAGAGCGAGCACTAATGACAAGTACTCGGATCCTTGGAGAGATCATGGGCATGTTGATAGACTGAGTTTGTCCTAGAGCAAGGAAAGCACACAATGGTGGCAAACTAGACATGCAGACAGTGCCTGACTTACCTTTGAGGGTAGTGCTGCATACCATTACTCGGGCTGCCGGATCTAAGGCTCCCCACGAGGCCACAAAGACGCAACTCCAATTGGCCTTAGATTGCATGTCTCCGATAATCTTTAATTTGGCAGAAGCAGTGATAATCAAAATGAAACGTCAACTGACCAAATGTAAAAACGGTAAGCTGAAGCAGTTTGGATATGGGTCCATATTGATACCGTTCATCCTGAAACGGTTATTGATATTCTAGCGCTAGGAGGTGATTGGGTTGAGTTGATGCACGAGAGCCACGAATGGTCCATTGGGTTGAGTTAATGCCTCGATGAGAAGGTGGACAACATATGTCATGGAGACCAAAGTTCTTTGACTGGTTGAGCCGACAACTCATCATGGTGGAGGACTGGCCGTATACCAGTACCGATTTCAGGGGTTATCCAGATCTTCCACTTCTGGAAGGGGACAATTGGGATGAGGACAGAGGTAAAAACTCATTTTTTGGATTTTTATGAGTACTATGATTTTTTTTTGTTTATATATATATATATATATATATCTGTGTGTTTGTTATGATAGTTTTCTCATGTGTTGTAGATGTTGGACCAGAGAGATCCGTGAGGATGTCTCCGATAGCTTGGAGGGTCCCAAGATATTTCAAAGTGGTCCCTCATGGTAGGGGAGGTGATGAAGAGGAAGAAATTGCACGTAACTTGGAGGGACTCACGAGCGGGATCCCAAAGTACGTGAGACTTGAGGACATTCCTCATGCTTACCAACGACATACTGCGAGAGTTTCTAACCACATCAATCAATTGTTGAGATGTGTCATACGGGCAGTGACGTGCTATCATGAGAACCTTGCTAATTAGACTTCTAGGTTTCATTTTTGCATTTTTTGAGAGACATGGTGTCTCATGATGTAACTGAAACACATATATTTTTTGAACTATGATGTACAAGCCGATGCTAACAATCGATATATATATATATATATATATATATATATATATATATATTCCTGTCTAAATCTTACTATGTGATGATGATTGCCTTTACAAATTTCGCAAAAGTCTATCTAATACAATATTAGCTACTGCGTTAGTTAACGTATTCATTCTTCTGGGAATATGTTGATATATAATCAAAATTCCTTCTAACAAATGAAAACGTAAATACATCCTTAAAATCTGAGGGTTTGTGACAGAATAACACCCATTGAGCTGGAGAACAACAGGCTGAGAGTCTAGGTTTACAATTAATTCATGAATGTCGAGGGCAATAGGTTCAGTTAGAAGTTCAATAACTGCACTGTATTCAGCGACATTGTTAGTTATACATCCTAGAAAAATACCTTGAAGGTCTACTAACTCACCGTTAGGGTCATAAATTACCCAAGCTGTGGAGGATAGGTTCCGGGTACTGTGGGAGGCACCATTAGCAAAACCGACATAAGGAGTGACAGACATTTGCACAATAAGCAAAGACATAATAAACAAGAAAAAACTGCTTGCAAAGCACACCAAGCTAAAATGTACAAAGATGAAAAACACACCTATGTACAGAATAAATGCACAAGAAAAACTCATGCATAATATTTTTTGAGATACAGCCTGTTTCGGGGCTGACCCAGGGGATTGCCTTCATAATCAATAAGCTCATAGGCCCCTTTTTGCAAAACACGTTTAACTATGTAGGGCCCTTGCCACATGGGTTCGAATTTACCTGCCCCTAGCTTATCATGGGCTTGGTCATAGAAGAGGACCAAGTCTCCTTCTATGAAGGTACGAGGGGAAACTGTCTGGTCAAAGTGAGCTTTGATCACTTTGACCAGATTTTTCTGTGCTTCTATGACTAGAGCAGCGAAGCGACAAGTTTCATCAACCCTCTCCAAATATAGAATACGTTTTTCCTCTGGCGAGGTATTCGGCCTTAATTCGAAAGCTAGCTTGAGTGAAGGAATTTCACATTCAATTGGAAGGGTAGCTTCTAGACCATAAACAAGTTCAAATGGTGTGAATCCGGTTTCATCCTTCACCGACGTTTGGTAAGGCCAGAGAGCTGAGAACAACATGAGATTCCAGTTGGAATTATGCATCCCAATAGTACACTGAAGCATAGTGACTAAAAATTTGTTCACGGCTTCAAAATATTACTATGTGATGATGATTGCCTTTACAAATTCCGCAAATGTCTATCTAATACAATATTAGCTACCGCATCAGTTAACGTATTAATTCTTCTGGGAATATGTTATATAATAAAAATTACTTTCTAACAAATGAACACGTAAATACATCCTTACAATCTGAGGATTTATGATAGAATAAGGCCCATTGAGTTGGAGAACAACAGGCTGAGAGTCTAGGTTTACAATTAATTCATGAATGTCGAGGGCAACAACTTCAGTTAGAAGTTCGATAACTGCACTGTATTCAGTGACATTGTTAGTTATATGTCCTAGAATAATACCTTGAAGGTCTACTAACTCACCGTTAGGATCATAAATTACTCAAGCCGCGGAGGATAGGTTCCGAGTACTGTGGGAGGCACTGTTAGCGAAATCGACATAAGGAGTGACAAACATCTACACAGTAAGCAAAGGCATAATAAGCAGGAAAAAACTGCTCGCAAAGCACACCAAGACAAAACTGTACAAAAATGAAAAACACACCTATGTACAGAAGAAATGCACAAGAAAAACTCATGCATAATAATTTTTGGGATACAACCTGTTTCGGGGCTGACCCAGGGGATTTCCTTCATAATCAATAAGCTCATAGGCCCCTTTTTGAAAAACATGTTTAATCATGTAGGGCCCATGCCACATGGGTTCGAATTTACCTGCCCCCAAATTATCATGGGCTTGGTCATACAAGAGGATCGAGTCACCTTCTACGAAGGTACTAGGGGAAACTGTCTGGTCAAAGTGAGCTTTGACCCGCTTTTTCTGTGCTTCTATGACTAGAACAACGAAACGACGAGTTTCATCAAGATCTCCAAATATAGAATATGTTCTTCCTATGGCAAGGTATTCGACAGTAATTCGACATCTAGCTTGAGTGAAGGAATTTCACATTCAATCGGGTAGCTTCCAGACCATAAACAAGTTGAAATGGTGTGAATTCGGTTGCATCCATCAACGAGGTTCGGTAAGCCCAGAGAGCTGAGAACAACATGATATTCCAATTGGAATTATGCATCCCAATAGTACGCTGAAGCATAGTGACTAAAACTTTGTTCACGACTTCAAAATCTTACTATGTGATGATGATTTCCTTTACAAATTCCGCAAATGTCTATCTAATACAATATTAGCTACTGTATTAGTTAACGTATTCATTCTTCTAGGAATATGTTGATATATAATCAAAATTCCTTTCTAACAAATGAACACGTAAATACATCCTTAAAATTTGAGGGTTTATGACAAAATAAGGCCCATTGAGCTGGAGAACAATAGGCTGAGAGTCTAGGTATACAATTAATTCATGAATGTCGAGGGCAATAGCTTCAGTTAGAAGTTCGATTTTGCACTGTATTCAGCGACATTGTTAGTTATACGTCCTAGAAAAATACCTTGAAGGTCTACTAGCTTACCGTTAGGATCATAAATTACCCAAGTCGCGGAGGGTAGGTTCCGGGTACTGTGGGAGGCACTGTCAGCGAAACTGACAAAAGGAGTGACAGACATCTGCACAGTAAGCAAATACATAATAAGTAGGAAAAAACTACTCGCAGAGCACACCAAGCCAAAAATGTACAAAAATGAAAAACACACCTATGTATAGAAGAAATATACAAGAAAAACTCATGCATAATATATTTTGACATACAACCTGTTTCGGGGCTGACCGAGGGGATTGCCTTCATAATCAATAAGCTCATAGGCCCCTTTTTGCAAAGCACGTTTCAATGTAGGGCCCATGCCACATGGGTTCAAATTTACCTGCCGCTAGCTTATCATGGGTTTGGTCATACAAGAGGACCAAGTCTCCTTCTACGAAGGTATGAGGGGAAACTGTCTGGTCAAAGTGAGCTTTGACCCACTTTTTCTGTGCTTCTATGACTAGAGCAGCGAAGCGGCGAGTTTCATCAAGCCTCTCCAAATATAGAATACGTTCTTCCTTTGGCGAGGTATTCAGCAGTAATTTGACAGCTAGCTTGAGTGAAGGAATTTCACATTCAATCGGAAGGGTAGCTTCTAGATCATAAACAAGTTGAAATGGTGTGAATCCAGTTGCATCCTTCACCAAGGTTCGGTAATCCCAGAGAGCTGAGAACAACATGAGATTCCAATTGGAATTATGCATCCCAATAGTACGCAGAAGCATAGTGACTAAAACTTTTTTCATGGCTTCGAAATCTTACTATGTGATGATGATTGCCTTTACAAATTCCACAAATGTCTATCTAATACAATATTAGCTACTACATTAGCTAACGTATTCATTCTTCTGGGAATATGTTGATATATAATCAAAATTCATTTCTAAAAAATTAACACGTAAATACATCCTTAAAATTTGAGGTTTTTTGATAGAATAAGGCCCATTGAGCTGGAGAACAACAGGTTGAGATTTTAGGTTTACAATTAATTCATGAATGTTGAGGGTAATAGCTTCAGTTAGAAGTTTGATAACTGCACTGTATTCAACGACATTGTTAGTTATACATCCTAGAAAAATACCTTGAAGGTATACTAACTCACCGTTAGGATCATAAACTACCCAAGCCGTGGAGGATAGGTTCCAGGTACTACGGGAGGCACCATCAATGAAACCGACATAAGGAGTGACAGACATCTGCACAGTAAGCAAAGACATAATAAGTAGGAAAAAAATGCTCGCAAAGAACACCAAGCCAAAAATGTACAAAAATGAAAAACACACCTATGTACAGAAGAAATGCACAAGCAAAACTCATGCATAATATTTTTTGAGATACAACTTGTTTCGGGGCTGACCCAGGGGATTGCCTTCATAATCAATAAGCTCATAGGCCCCTTTTTGCAAAACATGTTTAACGGTGTAGGGCCCATGCCACATGGGTTCAAATTTACCTACCCCGAGCTTATCATGGGCTTGGTCGTACAAGAGGACCAAATCTCCTTCTACGAAGGTACGAGGGGAAACTGTCTGGTCAAAGTGAGATTTGACCTGCTTTTTCTGTGCTTCTATGACTAGAGTAGCGAAGCAACGAGTTTCATCAAGCCTCTCCAAATATAGAAAACGTTCTTCCTCTGGCAAGGTATTCGGAAGTAATTCGACAGCTAGTTTGAGTGAAGGAATTTCACATTCAATCGGAAGGGTAGCTTCTAGACCATAAACAAGTTGAAATGGTGTGAATCCGGTTTCATCCTTCACCGAGGTTCGGTAAGCCCAGAGAGATGAGAACAACATGAGATTCCAATTGAGCTTATGCATCCCAATAGTACGCTGAATCATAGTGACTAAAAATTTGTTCACGGCTTCGACTTGGCCATTGGCCTGGGGTTAGTATGGCGTTGAGTTATCATGAAACAGACCCAACTGAGTAGTCAACTCAGCCATCATGTAATGGCGAAAATGGGAGCCATGGTCAGTGACAATGGCTTGAGGGACTCCAAACCTGGCAATCACTTGATTGAAAAGAAATTAGGCGGTCGTCTTACCGTTAGCTGTTAATGTAGGCATTGCTTCGGCCCATTTTGTGAAGTAGTCTACGGCTATAATAATATAAGCATGCCCCCTAGTTGAGCGAGGGTTACACATCATAAAATCGATGCCCCACTTCGCAAAGGGACCAATGGTAATGACGGGATGGAGGTGAGCAGGTGGGGCATGCATCTTGTGCTGGTAGATCTGGCATGCGTGACATTTACGAACAATGAGGATACAATCTTTGAAAATGGCAGGCCATAAATACTCGGCACGAAGAATTTTTTAAGCAGAAGTATACCCATACATGCGACCGCCACATGCGCTAGAATGGAAGTCATTAAGGAATTTTTTGCTTCCTCCAGGGTTTAACATCGATGAAGGATGGAATCAAATTCGATGTGGTATAACGTATATCCGACTACGTGATAGGGTTTCGAATGATGACGGATACGTCGACCAACATCTTTCGTCAACTCGGACCGAAAAGTAGATGTCTGGAGATAAACGATGATATCACCGTATCATGGATCAAAGGTGTTACATAGCATTTTGTCACTGTCCCTACAATCCCTCGCCCTGCATATTGAAGGGTCATTCCCGTGACTTGTGAGCTGTGTCATACTTTGAAAACACCTTCTTTGCATCCTTCTACATAAGGACATCATTTCTCTTGTTGGACATTTCCTCAAAAAAGCACACAAAACCTATGTTTTGGCCTTGGCGCGGGTAGCTAGTTCACCCCTCGCGCCGATGTGGAAGATTTACACTAGAACTCGCGCCACCTGGCGCTCTATCTTAGTGCAGTGCCCTTGCCGAGCTGTTTTAGGAATGTTGTTTAAAAATTAGAGGCTGAAGTTTCCTTCTAACCACCTTAGGGATGAGTCACTGCAAGTGGTTAAGTTGATTAGCCACCAATCTCCCTCTTTAGGCAGTGGTTTCCACTTCCCATGGAACACTCCTTGAATATAGGCCTTCCTTCCATAACTATAGGGATCCTAACCTCTCCCTCTCCCTCTATAAAAACAGGCCTTCTTCCTTTACGAAAGCTAGCTGAACATATAGCCAAAGCGCTGAACTTGGAGAAGAATACTATAGTTGAGTAATTGCTATTGAGAAGGTAGAGCCAAGGATAACTCTGTAGAGAGAGTCTCGTCCGAATTCCCGACGAGCCTTTGTGAGATGTGCTTCGCTTGAACCCTGTTGGAGGAGATCGCGATGTCGAAGCTTGGTTGTACTCTTCCTTTCATTTATTAATATACTCGACTATGGTGTTGGATCCATCATTGTGTTATGTTGTTTATTTAATGCAATTGATTTAGTCTTCCTTGACTGACTAATAGTTATGAATGTGAATTAGTATGTTGTATATTGTCGTTGTTTCTTGTGTGTGTGTAGGTGTCCGAGCGTGAAAGCGAGCGGATCGTGATCTATCAAACCAAGAGCGAGAGGAAGCAACCCTTTTCGACAACAACAACAGCATAAGACCTCTGGTAAGTCATCTATTGAATCTCCTTGCATTCGTTAACTAGGAATCAATATTATAGCTTGTTTTGTTTGTTGCTAGACCCACCCTAGGGCTAGTGGGATCGCCTCTGTCCGCAGAGGGGATTTACCTCACCAACAAATTGGTGACTCCGTTGGGGACTAGTGCGAGTTTGTCTTTCATCCATTAGGTCTTCTTTTTGGTCTTTTCTTGCTTATTTTTCTTTTCTGATTATTCTGCTAAGTCTAAGACCCTTGTTCAGCCCCAGAGGATCATATATGACCTTTGTGTTTCAAAAACATATCCCTTTTGCCTGAGTGAACTGGCTTGGCGTGCTTTCTGTTCAGATAGTCGCGCCGATTGGCGCTAGTTGCTAGTGTTGTGCTCGCGCCATCCCTTGTTTTGCGCTGATTACAGCCAAACAGCTGCGCCGACCCCTGTAGGTTTTAGGGTTTGGTCTGTTTTGAATATTTTTGGTTAGTAATTTTGCTTCTAGGTTATTTTTAGATATGTCTTGAGTGCTGTGGGATTGTTTTTTATTGTGATTAGATTTCTTCCTTTAGTTGTTTGTCCGTTTCCTATCAACATCGTAGCCTTAGGGTTTTTAAGTGCTTTAGTATGCTTAGCCTCCTGTAGGAGTTTGAGTCTTTTGTTTCGTAGTCAACTTCATTCCTTGTTTGGTTGCATTCAGCTCCCTTGATCCGTTTGAGTGATTGCATTGGTTGAATGATTCTTGCCTCTTTCGTTCAATTATGCTTCTTGTCACTCCAAGCATAGATTACACTGCTTGTATGGGTCTATTTTGAAATATTTCTTCAATTTGAGAGATTGCAACGTTGATTTGAGTTTTGTTATGTTTGTTTTGGGTTGATTGAAAGTATTTCGCTTCAACTCTCGCATTAACATTCTCGAACTAGTGTTTTGGTTTGTTTTTCATGTCATTTAGTGCACTATTTGCTCTATTACATTGAAAAATAAAAAATTTTGTTTGCATTCTTGTTTGCATTGTGAAACTGAAAGTCTTTCGCATATCTAGCATTGAAAAATTCTAGGAAAGATTTCTCATTTTCATTATCTTGCATCAGATACTGTTGTGGATGCTTCTTCGTGTTCTTATTATTTTCTGTCGCTTGAAAACTCCTAACTTTCTCGTCGATAGCTTTTCATCAAACAAAATGGTATCTTTTGGCATGTAGCTTGCATTTAGGAATTTTTGAGATCCAAAATTCGGTAGGACCTTGGAATTGAAACGTAAATACAAGATCAACTTAAAATTTACTTAATTAACCTAAGGCAACATTGAAACCTAACGAAAAATATAGTGGTCTAAGTTAGAGACGTGTTCCAACGTCTTTAAACCTAGCAGTTGTCGCTCGCCATCTGGCTTCAGATAGCACTAGTACGGGCTTGCGCTCCCTGTACCGTTGAGTATATAAAGGGAGACCCCTCTAGGTTGCAATCCTTTTATCTGTAGGAAGCTGAGTCTGCCGCCTTGTAACCGTGATACACCGAACACATCATTCGGGGAGACTACCTGCACGTATGTCAAGTCCTTGGTCAATTCTTATTTCATTTGATTACCAAGGTGTATATGGAAGTTCACAGAAACCTAGTACATCCTTTTACCTAGACTACTTGAGCAGTCATTTTCGATCTTTATTGACTCCATAAATTTGAAAAGATCATCGAGCACTTGTCCTTTCATGCTCGTTTAAACCTGAAAGTGATAGAGTCACCTTTCTGCCTGTTTCTTGACTCTTAAAATATGAAATGATAGAGTTTTTCTTCAATTTCTTAAAAAATCAGCTGTCCACGAAATATTATTGTTTAAAGTTATCGTCCTTAGTGTGTTATTTTAAGGTTGTTTCTGATGGCGGCGTTTCCGGAGTTCACTAACCAAGGAATTCCCTTCGAAGGGAATCCTGGTCCTTTTCCTGCTTTTGGGAATGTTGGTGCTCCTTATATGGCAACGTTATCTCTTTCAGGGTTAACTGTTGGTTTTCCCGTGTGGTTGTTTTCGACCTCGGTGGTCCCGAATACCCAGATATCTGTTCGACTATCACAACACCATGTTGATTCCAAGGTGGACCTCTCCCCTTCTTCGCTTGTTTCTTCATCCTCCTCTTCTAATTTGCCTGGTGAAATATTGGATTCCAGTAACCAGGTGGCTAAGAAGAAGAAGAAGAAGAAGGCAAAGAAGAAAAATTCAAATAAGCGAGAGGTTAATGTTGCACCTATTGCACCTCGGACACTTTCCCTTGAGAAACCATCCAACCTTCCATGGAAACTCAAATTCCCTTGCATGTTGTGCAAAGGTAACCACCTTATTCGAGATTGTCCTAGAATTCCCAAGGTACTTGAAGTGTGGTCCGACGGTCGTCCGCCGTTGCCTTTGACTTCCGGAAGTCATATTGGTAGCACATCTTCGACTAGTGCTGGTAAGACTCGTAAAAAATAGGGTAAGATTACCAATCCCTGTAATTTGTGTGAAGGGCATCATCCCATTCACCTTTGTCCATACATGGATGAAGCCAAGAGAGTATTGGACAACCATACTGTTTATGCACCTTGCCTTCCGACTAGTTACCAGAAGCTTTCTTTGAGTCCTTCGCTATTTGATTCAACGATCGGTCAGGAGTCATCCATGATTGATCCCACTCCCCCGGAAATTCAAAATCACGAATCTGTTCCTGATCAATCATTGGTCATGGAATTGTTTGAGCTGACCCCACCGGTGGTTCATCAGGTCTCTTCTGTTGAGAGTGGATCTCATCCCTCTCACGTTCTTCTAGTTTCTTCAGATTCCTCGGACTCGGATAAAGATCCTCCCGTCCCTGTAACTCAAGAAGTTTCTCCTCCTGCTCCCATGATGGAAGTCCAGGAGGATGCTCCTATTGCTCTGGTAACACTAGGGGATGACCATATCAGTTCAATGGTACCCCCTCCAAGTACTTTGGTCGCTTCCTTTGATTGGAGTTGATTTGCGGGATACCGCCTTCCTTCTTATGTGCATTTGAGATCATGGTGCAGATCTTTGATATGGTCGTACCTAGCATGATTATAGATGAAGGCACGTCTGTTAGTGTTCTGTCTTCAACTACTTGGCAAGCTTTTGGTTCTCCACCGCTTATGCCTGTTACCCAGAATCTGTTGGCTTTTAACGGAGGAACCAGTCAACCGTTAGGGATCCTTCCGAAGTTTCTTGTTACTTTGGGAGGGAAAACTGTCTATATAGACATGACGGTTGTTCCAGGCCTCTTGGATTTTAATTTACTCTTGGGCCGCGACTATGCTTATGCCATGGGCATGGTTGTCTCTTCCCTCTTTCGTGTGATATGTTTTCCACACAAAGGTTGGATCGTGACCATTGATCAGCTTTCATTCTTTGGTCCTGACATGACATCTGGTCCACCATCGTCCTTCTTGGGTCTTTATCCATCAGTTGTATCTTCCCCTCCGCGGGTTAATTATGTGGCTACCTGTCCCATGCCCACATTCAGTGATAGTGCCATTGTGCATCATGTGTTGGGGGCATTGGGTCCTAATTTCCAAGATGTTGGTCTCCCATCAGATGTGAACCTCTTGTAATCCATGACTTCTTATTCAACAAGATCGTCGGAGTAGAGTTCGTTTTCTTGTGTCAAGCTCCTTAAAAAATGAAACAAGATCGTCGGAGCAGAGTTAGTTTTCTTGTGTTAAGCTCCTTAAAAAATGAAACAAGATCGTCATAGTAGAGTTTGTTTTCTTGTGTCAAGCTCCTTAAAAAATGAAATAAGATCGTCGAAGCAGAGTTCGTTTTCTTGTGTCAAGCTCCTTAAAAAATGAAACAAGATCGTCGGAGCACAATTCGTTTTCTTGTGTCAAGCTCCTTAAAAAATGAAACAAGGTCGTTGGAGCACAATTCGTTTTTCTTGTGTCAAGCTCCTTAAAAAATGAAACAAGGTGTCATGAGGATAGTTCGTCTTCTATGTCAACCTCGTTCAAAAATGAATTAGCTCATGAGGATAGTTATTTTAATGTGTCAACCTTGTTAAAACAATGAAACACGTTCTTGTTCAATTTGAGTCTTTGATTAGATCTCGTAAAATCCCAGTCGAGTCTTTCTCTTGATCACGTACTTTAAACCTTCACTCCATCTGACTTTTATATGGACTGAAGCTTGGGGGGCATGTACCTCGAATTGAGTCACAATGCTGGGGGCATGCTTGTTTTTTCAAGCAAAGTTTGTTTCCGTTTCAAGCTTGTGTAAAAATGAAACCGGTTTCAAGCATAGTTTATCTTTGTTTCAAGCTTGTGTAAAAATGAAATCAACTTCCAGCAGAGTTTCCTGATTTCAAGCTTGTGTAAAAATGAAACCATTCCTATTTTACCTCTCATGATTTCCATCTTATCACTTTGTTTTCCCTGATGACCCTTGGTTTTCTCATTCCATTGTTACCTTCTTCTTGGCCAATCATATGCCTTCACTTGGTTGTTTTACCCATTCCTGAGGAACCGCTGTGATGAGTGGTCTTGTTAGCCAGCCTCTTAACCTTTACTTGTTCTGAGAAGTTCCACCATTATCGGAACCAGTTGCTACCCTTTATACCACTCGTTCCTCTAGGAGGAGTCACATTTCAGCTCTTTTCTGACTCTCTAAAACTAAAAAGATTGTCGAGATGCTTGTCGTTTTGAACTCGCTAAATGGATGCGAAACGATATCTACCCAGTATACATTTACCCCTTTTTCGGGCTGGGATAGATTATTTATGAAAAATGAATACCTTAGCCTATCGTGACTAAGAGGTTCTCTCGGATGTTGTTTTCTACCTTTTCGGATCTGAGAGACTATTTATTAAAAGGGCCTTGCTGGAGTTTTCTTTTCCGCTTTCTTTTCAAACTCTCTAAACATGAAAAGATGTCGAGTTCTCTCTTTGTCAGACTCGTTAAAAACTGATGACATCGGACTCTGTTGTTATGATGTTAATCGAGTTCCTCCTTCCTAGGGCTCATAAAATGTACTAGGTTGGATTTTTCCGAAGGACAAACTTACATCGCAAGCATATGCTATCCCCTTCAAGCTTGTTTACAAAAATAATTGGGGTACTTGCCAGAAATGGTGGGGGAAAATGGAACCAGACTTTAGTCGGAAGTATGTCACTCTTGAACATGGCACTTGTCTGCATTCGTATCGGGTTGGGGACATCTCACTTCGTCATTTGTTTTCCGCCATGGGTTTGGGTAATCTCTTTTGACCACTCATCTGCTCTTTGCCACATCACCATGACCTCAAACCCCTTGATGTCAAATACTGCCAAATCCAGTGTCGTGCTGCCGATATGTTCAAGAGAAGTTTTGCCTCTATAATTTTCAACCTCCCTCTGATTCTCTGTTGGTCCTGATTTGAAAATCGTCATATTCCTCTGTCTCGTGTCGATGATGTGGGAAAAATCATGGCCCTCCTTCGACCAGGTCGCTTCCTGTCGACTTCAACTCATTTTCCGAGAAGTTGATCTAGAGACTTCCTTCAGGTACCTTGGAGCCTGCATGCCTTAATGGCAGGTTCTTTGCATCCGACATAAGGTTCACATCATCGGCCTTCGATCGGATGATTCTGCGAGTGCTCGACACCAGATCACTGTTCACATTCCGTGGATTGTACCTTTTGTACCTCGAGAGCCATTATCATTATTGGTGGTTTCTCTCGCATCTGTTAACAACTTTCATTATTGGCTCGTAATCAGACGATGTTCCTGCATGTTCAACTTCAAATCTCCTATTCGCATGCTCGAATTTGTACTTTTCTCGGGTGGAGATGGAGCGCAAGACCTTGGATTTTGTCTGATGAAATCCAGGCTGCAGATTCTTT
This sequence comes from Pinus albicaulis, assembly GCA_034641835.2. Classification (NCBI taxonomy): domain Eukaryota; kingdom Viridiplantae; phylum Streptophyta; class Pinopsida; order Pinales; family Pinaceae; genus Pinus; species Pinus albicaulis. The sequence goes on along the minus strand of MU968359.1, from coordinate 10,809,468 downwards.
ATGGATTATTATGACTTATTACATGACTCTTCTGATTGGACGGTTGCGACCATACCTGAGTCTATTTGTTGATCCTTATTGCTGGATGGTTGCATCCATACCTCAGATATCACTTTTTATGTACTCTATTATGGATGGCTGTGCCCATGCCACATATCATTTATCAGAGATATCAGTTGTATTTGCACTCGCAGGTTTTCTGACAGCAGTGTTTGGGTCAAACATGTTCTCATAAAGCATTTCACCCCTCCCTCTCTCTCGGACCTCATGCTTTAGGGGGCATCTGTTACACAACATTTTGTCACCATCCCTGCAATCCCTCGCCCCGCATATTGAAGGGTAATTCCCGTGACTTGTGAGTAGTGTCGTACTTCGCAAACACCTTCTTTGCATCCTTTTGCAGAAGGGCATCATTTCTCCTGTTGGACATTGTCAAACCAGGAGGTAACTCCGCAAATCAGAATGTGTATTAGCTGAATAATGTACATGTATTTATACATGGAGGTGAGGCTATTAGGATTCATCTCCCAATGACTCTTGGCCTTCCTTATTTCTTAATATTATTTATTATACAATATTACATATCCACACCCAACCCATAGGATTAGGTGTCAACATTCCCCCCTTTAATCCGAAGGGATGTTGGTGAGTCCAAGCATCGATCTGAACTTTTCAAACTTTTCTCTGCCAAGTGCTTTGGTGAAGGATATCAACAGTTTGCTCATTTGTGGAACAATGATGTAGATGGATGGTTTTGGCCTGAACATGATGTCGAATTAGATGGTATTTTGTATTGATGTGCTTTGTTCGATCATGGAACTTTGGGTTCTTGGCCAAATTTATTGCAGAAGTGTTGTCGATCATGGGTGGTGTGGAATACATTTGTTTCCTCTGCAAATCTTCCAGGATTTTCCAGAGCCACACAATTTCCTTTGTTGCTTCAGCTGCTGCCACATATTCTGCCTCGGTCGTGGAATCTGCTGGAACTGACTGTTTGCGTGATCTCCATGAGACGGCTCCTGATCCAAGACTCATGGTGTAACCTGTAGTAGACACCCCTGTTTCTTTGTCGCCATCAAAGTCTGAATCAGAGTATCCGATCAAGCTGAAGTTGTCTACCTGTGTATATTTGAGTCCAAAGTATCGAGTCCCCTTCAAGTACCTTAACACTCTTTTTGCAGCAGACCAATGTCTTTCACAAGGTTTTTGCATGAACCTTGAGAGGATTCCAACAGCAAATGAAATGTCAGGTCTGGTGGTGGTCGGGTAGATAAGACTTCCTACAAGCTGTCTATACTTAGTTGCATCCTCAAATTCCTTCCCTTCAATAGATGTGAGCTTCAAGTTTTGTTCCATTGGAGTGGTTAAGGGATTACATTCATCCATGCCAAACTTGTTCAAGATATCTCCAATGTACTTCTTTTGAGAAAGAAATATAAATTTAGGATGTTGAATTACTTCAATACCCAGATAGTAATGAACATGACCCAAATCAATCATTTCAAAACCTTTCTTCAACTCTTTCTTCATGGATGCAATATAGCTCTCATTGTTTCCTGTTATCAAAAGATCATCTACATATACCACAAGATATACAACTGTTTTTCCAACTTTCTTAACAAACAAAGTTGCATCATCAAGATCAAAATGTTTGAAGTCAAGTTTGAGAAGATGCTCGGTCAATTTCTCATACCAGGCTCGTGGTGCTTGCTTGAGGCCATACAAGGATTTTACAAGTTTGCAAACTTTGTGTTCTTGACCCTTTACCACAAATCCTTCTGGCTGGGACATATAAACTTTCTCCTTTAGATCTCCATTCAAAAAAGCTGTTTTTACATCCATCTGATGGACTTTCCATCCATTCTGAGCTGCTAGGGAAAAGAGAGTCCGGATGGTGGTCCATTTTGCTGTGGGAGCAAAATTTTCTTCATAATCGATTCCTTCTTTTTGTGCAAAACCTTTTTCCACAAGCCTGGCCTTGTGCTTGTAAAGTGAGCCATCTGCTTTATACTTGTTCTTGTAGACCCACTTACATCCAATTGGTTTTGTTCCCAAAGGTGGATCAACCAGCTTCCAAGTGCCATTCTTTATCAAGGCATCATACTCCTTTTGCATTGCTTCTTTCCATTCATCATGAGAAGCGGCTTCTTTGAAGGAATTTGGTTCATGATCTGTAGACAAACTCAATTCACAATTATAAGCAGTATCCATATCAACAGGAGAATCAGAATTATCTACATCACCTTCGATTTGTTGAGTGGAACTTCTTGTTCCTGTTTTTCCAACCTCATCAGGATGAACATTCTCCAGTGTCTTTGTCAGCCATTTGGGAGGACCTTTCAAAGATGGCCTAGGCTGGTCATTTGACTGAGTTGGGATTGATTCAAGATTCAATCTCCCAATTCTGTCAATCACATCCTTCAATGTGTCATCCGTTGTTGTTTCTTCATGTGGGGGAGAGAGTGCTTGAGGACATGATTCCACAGTTTGATTCAATATCGGAATCCCCCCTTCAAGATGTGGAATCTCATTATCAAATTCTTGGAAAGACTTTGCATGTGTGAATCTATCCAGGCGATCAAGTTACCTCTCAACAACCTTGTCACTCTTGGAAGATTCAAGGAATATGACATCTCTTGCTATCACAAAATTCTTATTTGATTCATCATAGAGACGATATCCTTTGGAGGTATTGGAGTACCCCAAGAAGATACATTTTCTACTTCTAGCACCAAGTTTGTTCCTTTGACCCTTGGGTATCAAGGCATAACAGGTGGACCCAAAGAACCTGAAATGCTTTACTGAAGGAATGTGGCCATGCCACATTTCAAAAGGAGTTTTGTTTCTAATTGCACTTGAAGGACACCTATTATTTATGTAAACAACACATAGAACTGCATCAGCCCAAAACATCAATTTCACATTCTTGAAAAATAACATGGAGCGAACCATATTTAAAATAGTTCCGTTCATTCTTTCAGCTACACCGTTCTGTTGGGGATTATATGGCACAGTTGTTTGATGTTTGATTCCATGTTGACGAAGATAATTTTCAAATTCGTTTGAAGTGTATTATTTTCCATTATCAGTACGTAGAGAGCCAATATTAGTTTGTGCATCATTTTCAATCCATGCATGAAAATTCTTGAATGTTTGAAAAGAATCAGACTTGTTCTTCAATAAGTAAATCCAAAACATTCTGGTGTAGTCATCAATAAATGTCATCATGTATTTGTTTCCATTTGCAGAAGCAACAGGCATAGGGCCACATAAATCTGAATGAACAAGCTCAAGTTTTCTATGTGCTCTGGAGTGTGAATCATGAAATGGCTGTTTGCTATGCTTTCATAGAATACAACCATCACATTCCTTAGGTTTCCTAGGAATTGTAGGCAATCCATTAACACCATTTTTCTTCAACAAACGAAGGATTTCATAGTTTAAGTGTCCAAATCTAGCATGCCATAAAATACTTGATGGGAATGTACCTTCATCATGATGTGAACTGAATGCAAAGTTTTGAGCATGAGCAGATGAACCTTTCAGCTTCAAGAGTCTCCCTTCTTCTATTCCCTCCATGAAAAGTGAGTGATCTGATGCTTTTCTGATCTCTGCCTTGCCATCAAACAAGTGAATGGAGTGTCCTTGCTGGAGGATTTGGACTAGGGACAACAAGTTTCTCCTCAACTCAGGGAGGTATAGAACCTCATGTAGACTATGATCTGGAAGACCAGGCAGTTTAAGCTTGACTGTGCCAAGCCCTGATGGCTTGAGTTTGAATTTATCTGCGAAATATACTGCTCCATCAACTTTGTCAGTGAATTCTTCAAAAAAATATTTTCTAAATGTCATGTGACATGTTGCTCCTGAATCTAGCAACCAATCATCTCTCCATGAAGTAAATGAAACATCAAATAGGTCTTCAGCTACTCCATTGTTACAATGTGCTAGAACATAATGAGCGGATTCCGGTGCTTTACCTTTGTCTTTGTCATTAGTTTTACCTTTGTCTTGATTTTTTTGCTGCTCAATTTTCTCCCAATGTGTGTCAGATTGTCTGCCCCCCTTTTCTTTGAAGTTTCTTCTTCCTCTTCCTTTTCTGTCATTTCTTCCTCTAGATGAATCTGAAGCATGACTATTTTCTCTATGTGCCAAGTATGCATCCTCTTCAGAAGATGAAGGGACTATCATCTTCTTTTGAAGGAGGAAAAAAAACTTTGCTGGAAAATTTCTTTTGAAGGAGAGAAAAAAAAAAAAAAAACTCTTTGCTGGAAAATATACTCGATTTAAAAAGGCAAAAACTCTTTGCTGCAAATACTAATTCTGCACCAAAAAAATTATATATTTTTTTGTTTGGAGAAAGGGAATTTATATGGATAATTGTATTGATAATGGTGGGCGGTATTGTGAATTGAATAGTGGTATTATATGAGGGCGGTAATATGGTGGGAGGGGGCGGTATTATCATATGTATCGAACAACGTATTGTATGAGGGCGTATGACAGCATATTGTATGAGGGCGTAAACGGTATTACGTATGGTGGGAGGGGCATATGACAGCGTATTACACAGGCTGGAGGGACGTAATAGATAAATGGAGTGTACAAGCGGTGGGGATATGTATTCGATGCAATATATAGGCGGGTGACAGCGTAGTGTTGTAAATCGTTGTCACATTTTGATGAACCGCGCCACGAGCCACGAGGGTCGACAGGATACTGAGAGAATTTGCTGTGGAGGCGTTTGCTGTGGTGGGAGTGGTATTAAAAAGAGCGTGGAATGGTGTTAAAGACAAGAGAAGGAACGCTGTATTGTATTGAAATATATGACTGGTGAATGAGAAGGGCGGTATATGAGTTCCAGGAGTCGTGGCCATTGATATAAGTATATTGAATGGGCGTTGATATGAGTGTATGACAGGGATGTAGTGCAAAGGAAGGAGTGTAGTGATAAGGGTGGATTGCATGTTGAACGTAAGGGAGTGGAGTTAGAAAGCGCTGTAGAAATGGAGATAGCGCGTTACAGTTGGGCGTAATGCTGTAGAGAGGAGCAACGTATTACAACCAGCTGTAGGCAGTGGCACTATATTATTTAAATATGAAAAAGTTGTATTGCAGTGAGAGCGCTATTATATGGATAGAACGATGCATACCACGCTGTATTATTGACTATGACAGAGTGCTGAATGGAGTAGGGATAGCAGATGGCGGGTGAGGGAAATGCGAGGTGCATTGGGTAGGTGAGGGAGAAGTGAGGGCGAACGTACTGGGTTGGGTAGGTGAGATTTTGAAATTGCAGGACTTTAATAACCGAATTTGCAGGTGTGTGCAGGGTCTACAATTTGCAGTATTTCAGGAATTGCAAAATTGCAGAATCTTCAGGAGCTGCAAGAGCTGCAAATGTCAGAGTTGTGCAGAGATAAAAAAAGATTCAAAATAACAGTATATAGCATCAATTTAATGGAGCAGCAAAACTATATAGAAAAACTGACTGAGCAAATGAATGAGGGAGTTACACCACAGGAAAAAATGCCAATAGTGGGACTGGCTCTGATACCATGTCAAACCAGGAGGTAACTCCGCAAATCAGAATGTGTATTAGCTGAAGAATGTACATGTATTTATACATGGAGGTGAGGCTATTGGGATTCATCTCCCAATGACTCTTGGCCTTCTTTATTTCTTAATATTATTTATTATACAATATTACATATCCACACCCAACCCATAGGATTAGGTGTCAACAGAAATTTCCTAAAAAAAGCACACAAAACCTATGTTTTGGCCTTGGCGCAGGTAGCCAGGTCACCCCTCACGCAAATGTGGAAGATTTGCACTAGAACCCGTGCCACCTATCACTTTGTCTCAGTGCAGTGCCCGCGCCGAGCTGTTTTAGGAATGTTTTAAAAAAAATTAGAGGCAGAAGTTTCCTTCTAACCACCTCAAGGATGAGTCACTGGAAGTGGTTAAGTTGATTAGCCATGGATCTCACTCTTTAGGTAGTGGTTTCCACCTCCCATGGAACACTCCTTGAAGATAGGCCTCCCTTCCATAATTATAGGGATCCTAACCTCTCCCTCTTCCTCTCCCGCTATAAAAACAGGCATTCTCCCTTTGTGAAAGCTAGCTGAACATATAGCCAAAGAGCTGAACTTGGAGAAGAATACTATAGTTGAGTAATTTCAATTGAGAAGGTAGAACCAAGGAGAACTCCGTAGAGAGAGTCCCGTCCAAATTCCCGACGAGCCTTTGTGAGACGCGCTCCGCTTGAACCCTGTTGGAGGAGATCGTGAAGTCGAAGCTTGGTTGTACTCTTCCTTTCATTTATTAATATACTCGACTATGGTGTTGCTTCCATCATTGTGTTATGTTGTTTATTTAATGCAATTGATTTAGTCCTCTTCGACTGGCTAATAGTTACGAATGTGAATTAGTATGTTGTATATTTTCATTGTTTCTTATGTGTGTGCAGGTGTCCGAGCATGAAAGCAAGCGGATCGTGATCAGTCAAACCAAGAGTGAGAGGCAGCAACCCTTTTCGACGACAACAACAACATAGGACCTCCGGTAAGTCATCTATCGAATCTCCGTCCATTCGTTAACTAGGAACCAATATTATAGCTTGTTTTGTTTGTTGCTAGACCCACCCTAGGGCTAGTGGGATCTCCTCTGTCCGCAGAGGGGATTTACCTCACCAGCAGAGGGTGCTAATCAGAAAAAGAGTATCGTTTGGAATGCGTTCCTCATAAATAGATGGAGCAAAGGCAGAGGGTAAGGAGCATATCAACTCAGCAAAAACCAATGATTTCTTTGATTTGGCGGCAGTGAACTCCAAATCAAACCCGTAGAGGATAACTATCCATTTAGAGTACTTTCCCCCCAACAACTTTCGAGTTAGAATATAGGTCATGGGGTTGCAATCAGAAATCACGGTTATGGTGCGGAGTAAACTATAATGGTGGAAACATTGTACGGCTTGAACAACTGCCAACACCAATTTTTCAACATGGGCATAACGTGTTTCAGTGTCGATAAGATTTTGGCTAAGATAATATATGACATGCTCATTACCATCGTCATCGTCCTGTACTACAACCATGGCGATAGTGCTAAAAGCGGCAACCAGATAGAGTGAATAATTGCAATGATAATTTGGGGGACGCAAAAGAGGAGCATTGGCAAGCATGGTCTTCAGTGAATCAAAATATTTTTGGGCAAACTCATCCCATAGGAACGGGCCGCCTTTCTTAAGAAATCGCATAAAACATTTGGCTACCTTAGCATAGTTCGGTATGAAACGACGTAGAAAATTAGCTTTTCCTTACAAAATCTGAAACTGGTGTAAAGAGGAGGGGAGGGGAGATTAATGATAGTTTCATCCTTAAGAGGATCGAGACAAATACCATATTTGGAAACAAAAAATCTAAGGAGTCTGTCGAAATCAACGCAGAAGAGAAATTTGTGCGGATTAAGCCGAATGTTGTAGTGTCTACAATGAAGAAAAAATTGATGGGGGTGTTTCGGATGGTCCCGACGCTTAGTGGAATGAGTCGGAAGGTCGTGTAGGTAAGGTTGAACAATTTGCTAAATATCATGAAAAGCATACGAGATTGCTCGTTGGAACGTGGAACCAACATTTTTCAAGCCAAAAGGGAGCTCCTTGTATGTGAAAGTGCCCCAGGGACAGATGAAGGTGGTTTTATGTTGATGAACCAGTAGTATATTAATCTGGTTATAACCAGAGAACCCTTCCATAAGGGAGAAAATATCACTCCCAAAAAATTCGTCAATAATTTGGTCGATGAAGGGGGTGAGATATTTATCCTTGGAACAAGCACGATTGATATCGCGGTAATCCACACGAAATTGAATGGTGCCTTGTTTTTTGTCGACAGGAAAAATGTTAGAGACCCAATATGTCAATAGGATTGGATGAATGAAACCCACTTTGAGAAGTTTCTCAACTTCTCCCTTTATGGTAGCTGCGTTTCTAGGGTGCACGAGACGAAGGCGTTAGCGAACAGGTTTCACATCAAGGTAAGTGGGTATCTCATGCACGACTATACTTGGATAAATGTCAGGCATTTCCTTGTAGGACCAAGTTAAAACGTCTCAAAATTCGTGGAAGAGGCTAGTATAGAACTCAATATCATCAGGAGAACAAGTCACCCCAATATGGATGTTCTTGAAAACCCCCGGTTTAACGGAGATGTCGATAGGCATCATGTGAGTGATATTTCCCATGTTGCCTTCGGTGAAAACTTCATGTGTCAAAATAGGCATTTGAAGCGGTTAGGAAGGAACCTGGGAAGCAAAATTCTCAAGACAGGTAGACATTGCCCCAAGACTAGGTAAAAAAGAGGAACGACAATGATTATCGTCACAGGGAGGATCCTCGAGAGACATGGTTTCCACGATGGCTCCATTAGTTGGAAATGTCTCATTCAAGGGATCTGGAGAATCCGAAGCACCGATCAAAGGGGATTGAGAATACATGTCGAGAGGAATACTTGAAGAAGTATGATCAAAAGGAGAAGCCGAAGCCGAGGTGATCTCACAATAATTAATTTCTATTGGGCTTAATGACATTACATCACCAAAAAAATCAACCTCATCAGACGAAGGGATGATCCAGGGATCGGAAGAAGTGGAGATCATATTGACTTGAGCAGTGTTGGGCGTAGGAAGAGAAACAAGACACATAAGGGCAAGATCTTTGAAAAGTCCTATCCCCACACTTTCATAAGGCGTGGGAATGTGGTCTGTTATCACTCCAAAATTTCCAAGGGTTGTTATGTGTGTTTAAAGAAATATTAGAGGTAACTATCAACCACTTTTGGAGATTAGGATCTAGCCTTCCTAATGCTCAGAGAGGGCTCTCTCTTAATCATTTAACTTTGTTGTTTTAATTGATTTTAGGCTAGTTATGTAAGATTGATTTTGTTTGATTTTGATTTGTTGGTGGAATTACTGATTTAGATGGATAGGTTCCTGTCTATTTTCCATTGGGCTATGGAGTAAATATATCAAGAAAACATAACATAAAAAAATTATAAAAGCAATGTAACAAGGCAGGGTAGCTGAGCAAAATCAGATCTTTAAGGCTGAATAGTGAAGTGGTTTTCAATCGGGATCAAGGAGCATTTAAGGATTCCTTAAACCGGATAATGAAGGAAGGTGGAAGAGGTCAATCAGGATAAGAGAGAAATTAAGGATTCTCAAAGCCAAATATTAGAAGAAAACATAAAAATGGATAACAGTTCAAAACAATGTGTACTTAAACAAATTCTGCAATAAAATTTCAGTTATACCATTTAGATTTGGAAAAAACAAGCAAGTGTATGGAATACTTAAGAAAATAACATGAACAATTGAAATATACTTCACTGAAGTAGCTCAACACATGAATCCTGTAAAGAAATGCCTTTATTATTGTCTTCTCTGTCAACTTGGAAAAGTTACAATAAACCCTCTGGTAGTAGATCAATTCAACTATAGAAATGTTCAGGAATCCACCTTCAATACTTCGAATGGATGAAGTATTTATAAAAAACTTAATAAAAAATATCCTATAAAATGATGTAGGATTTATTCAAGGAAAATAAAATATCTTCATGTAAGAAGATAGAGACACCTATTTAACTAAATGCAAGCTGTCCCTGTTTTATTGTTTTGTTGTTTGCTTCTTTGATATTTTGTTGTCTTATCTCTCATGCTGGCTGTCTTTCACGCTGGCTTGTTTTTAACGCTGCTTGTCATTTGAATTGTATTTTAACTTTGTCTTTCATATGCCTTCATCTTTAACCTGTCTTCGATTTATCTTCTTGCTCTGTTTACTCTTTAACTCTGTGAATTTTCTTTCACCTTACTGTTCTGTTACCTATTTTTACTTTTACCTGTCACAGTAAATCACACCATTTTTCCCAGGCTTCTTCATTTGGAAGTTTGATTTTTACCATTCTCCTGTAAATATCATCAGCCTCTGTACATTTTGAAAATGTGGGCTTATTAACAAAAATATGATTTACCTCATGCTGAAGGAAGAAGAAGTTATCTAAACTTTGAAGGAGCACTTTGCCTATGGGAACTCCTTTCGTTGATGAAATGTTGGAAGTATCTTTAGCTACTTCCCTAATCTTCTTATCATATTATTCATGCCTCATCAATTTATCATTGATCACCAAAGGATTAGGCAGAAATTTCTGCCTCAAAACATCAAATTTGTTCATGAATCTGTTTACTGCAAGCTCCATAGTTTGACACTTATCTTCAAGTTGTATCATCATATTTATCTTGGAGATAACCTTATTCACCTCTAAGATATTCTCTATTCTGTCTGTTATCCCAAGTTCTTCTAATTCCTACTTGTTTTTGGAATTAAGAAACTTTATAATCTTAGTGGCTTCCTCTGGCTTCTTTCCAAGATCTTCCTTGACTTTCTGAATAGCTTCACTAGCTTCCTTTATCAATTCTTTCTACTGAAATATAACTTGGATAGAAGGCCAAATATCATTAACAAAATTAGTGATATTGGCCCACAGTTGTTGCTTTGCTTGGGCTAGTGGCTCTTTCAATGTCAATTCCTTTTCTAATTTATGAATTCTATCAGTCAATTTGTTGGATTTATGTGTTTCATATTTATACATTACTTGAGCTAATTTCTTTTCATATTCTAGACTTTTTACTTGTTATTTAAGTCTATTAATCTCAATAGTTTGGATTGACATATCCTGCATGGATTTAATCAATTTAATTGCCTCATCATTGGGATGGGTCGATGCTGTTGCAGATGATTTTGTTGCTGGAACTGTTGTAGTAGCTAGAACTGCTGTAGGTAATGGAGCTATTGTGGCCACTGAAGCTGATGTTGAAGCTATAGGAATGGCAGTAACATGGATTTCTTCCATGCTGGATTTCTTCTCCTGCACTAATTTTTCCATTTCAGTTTCCATCTCTTTCAGTTGAGCTGTCAAATGAATGATGAGATTCACCATTTCATCTTTCTGATTTTCATTCTCCAAAACTTCTTTAGTTTGTGGGTGTTCTGTTGTAGGTAACTTCAGTCATTTCTTCAATGCAGCTATGTCTGCATTCTTTTTCTTGATAAGCTCTTCTACTGCTTTGATATTCCTTGGATCATATCCAACCTTCATGACCAACTCTTCAAGTGATTTTATTATGTTATACTTTGATTGTGAAGAAGATTTCTCTAGTTTTAATTGTGCTCTTATATTCTCTAGAGAATTCTGAAGTTTTTGGACACTTAAATCTTTGTTTGTCATGGTGGGATAGATCATTTGTCCAGCTTTCTTATGAAACTCAATCTAATCTATTGGATGTACATCCTTAGCAAGAACTTCAAAGGTTGTTTTCTTGTAATCTGTTGATAATATTGGATCCTGCACCGTTGGCTATAAAAATGTCATTTGCATATTTCTAGTTTTTTAATCAAAAGCTGAAAGTAACCTGTTTTGGTCACTAGGAGTTTATTTCCAATACTGGGCATAAGTAATAGCTTTCAATTCTTCATTCTTCAATTTAATTTCTTTGTACTTCTCCATTATATCTTTCTCTTTATCCACTGGTTTGCTTGATGATGAAACCTCTGCACTATGCTGTTTTTGAATGATATGTGCACTGGAGGTTGATGGTAGCTATGTTTCTTCTGACATTCTTGGAGGTGCATCACCTCTTACCACTATATCTATATCAATGACTTCAACTATTTCAAATATCTTTTCCTGTTCAATCACTGGATTCAGTTTGGCCTTTTTCCTGTACATTAGCTTGAATTTGGTATCAGAAGTAGTCTCTGTAGAATAAGAGGCTTCCTCTCTTGCCCTCTTTGAATTCCTGTCTTGTGGGGCTGGAGTAAGCAGGATGGAACTATTATCCACCTGCTTATCCACCTCTTGTAAAGTATTTTCCAACCACTCTGACTGGTTGGAATACTTTTCAACTTCAGGTTTTGACTCATGAACAAAAGGGGTCAATTTGAATTTGAATCTTAACTTACTTATGACTCCCAAGGGATCATACTTCCATTTGAAATTGATATTGAATTTGAAATATTGTGAATACTTGTTTGTTTGTTGAACAACATTCCTTTTATTGCAAATAAAAGGCCCGAACTGGTTCTTGATCTTAAATTGAGTTTTCTTCTTTGCTTAAAGGATATTTACTTCATCTGAAAACAAGATTTGTCTGATGTATTCCAATGCAAATAACCTCATCGAGAGGTATTTGGGAAGTTTTTATGGGGTAATTTTTCTTCCATACACACTAATTTCAGTATGATTTAGGTATAAATACCAGTCTCCTGTCCTACTTTGTTCTGACAATTGCAACACTTTCTTTATTTCTTCACTGCTCTAGGATGAATGCTACTTCTTAGCATGTTGACATCTGGATAAACAAATGCATAAATGAAGTCTTTGTAGCTGAATTATGTGGAATCCCTTCTGATCAAGGATTTACAGAAGACTACATATTGGGGGTTACCCTTTGTGTCCAGTTTTTGGAGGCTAACTGCAAACCTTTCTGATTGGAAAAATAAGAACAAATGAAACAAAACAGATGAGTATTTAAATACTCCTTCCTATGGTAATTTGACTAGTTGCTGATGGATTGCATCTGATAGATATTGAGAAAAATTGAATGTTGAAGCTGGAGGCTGTCCTGGGTAGAATATGGACAAAAAAACTAGGATAGATGCATCTACATATTCATCAGTAAAATATCCTAAAATGCATGACAACATTGTGATAATCTATCTGGTTCTCTCTATAAATATGGAAGTTGAGTATGGAGGATTCTTTTTTGGGTTTCTATTGATGGAGGAAGGAAGGTTTGGAACATTTGGAACCTTTTGGGAAAGTCCAGCTTCAGATAGAGTTCAGTGAGGATTTCAATAGATAATGGGGCTTCATCATGCTTGGGTTGTATTTTTAACATAATATTTATGGATTCTATAGTGATTGTGAATAAAATCTCTTGGCTTGGGGTTACTAGAGCTCTTTCATTGGGAAAATAATTAATCTGGCCGAGTTTGATGATTTTTGGAAACTGAACGGTCTGTGGGAAGATGTACCTGGGTAGGTTTGAGTCCTAGAGGTGGATATCATCAACTTGGTCTATGAATTTATCATGGCTCCAATAATGGAGCTCTAGAAGGTTGAAATCAGTGACTTTATCAGTGATTTTAAAGTTTTTATCAGCAAGAGGTGTGTGGTCAACATCTACCACAGGTGGTTGCAGGGGGTTAACAGATATTATGCTCTGGGAGGCCATTGATATGTTTATTTTATCAATTTATTACTTTCTTTGCTTAAGTAATGGCTCCTGGTGCTTAGGATTACCTGGAAAAGGTTGAATTCAGTCTTTGGAAGAGATTCTGGCTGCAACAGGCTTTAATTCTGGCCTGCAAAGCTTTAAACAGGGTCAGCAAAGGTTCTGGTAGCAATAGGCTTGAAAATGGGTCGACAAAGGCTTCTTTTTTTCGCAATGTTCAACAGAAAATAGACAACTAACAGTAAAGGGCGGGTTTATTACTTTCAACCTTTGTTTAATTTATAATGGCGTGGGGTTTAATTTTCAAACAGTGCCTGGTTTCAACGCATATCAAAAAGGTGGTACGGTGGGTTATCGCATTGTGAAAAGAAGTATGGTGGTTTGGAGACTGGAGGGTGCGATTGAATTTGGGAGTGTCGCGTGGAAAATGGGCGGGGGTGAAAAAACACTCATTTCTCACCCCCCCTTGGCTTTAAAATTTGGACTGTCGGGGGTGCAAAAGCTCTTATTGGCCATTGGATCTAATCGAAAATGATCAGGTGATTGGTAGAAGTGAGGGGTTATGATAGGTGGGACCCGGGATGATTTATGCGAAGGGGTTTTGATATAAGTGGGTCGGGTTAAATATAGTGTAGGGGTTTATATGAAGTGGGGAGTATAATGTGTGAGATTTAAAATAAAGTGGGACCCTCAATTAATATATAGTGGGATCGGATAATCTATTAAAGTGGAAGGGTTAGCATGTAGTGGGGGGGTTAATGAAATGAAAGCGGGCAAAAATAAAACTATAGGCTATAATATAATAAGGGGGTCGGGGAAATATATATGCAGGATGTTAAAAATACATTAGGAATATGTGTTAAAAGGATATCGGGGAGGGTTTTTGAAGTGGGGCCCGATATGCTTTAAACATTTTAAAATTTTTATATAAGTGGGTTTTTTATGTTTTAAATGGAAAACGGAGTTAGTAAAAGGGGAAGTTGATTCTCAAAGGGAAATGGGTTTTTAACTAGGAAAAGGGGTTTTTGGGAAAGGGAAAGGAGGCTTTTAGGAAGGGGAAAAAGACTTTTTACAAGGGAAAATGACTTCCAAGAGTGGAAATAGGATTTTAGCAAGGGGAAGGGGATTTAGGAGGGTATTAGTGATATGAGATGAACCAATTTATGCTTTCCATTACTTGTGAAAGTAATCTACTTACCCTTTATTTACCCTAGCATTTTTTACTTCAATTATTGGGTGCATTTGAGCTTGCTAGCCCTTTTATTTTCTTTTGATAAGCAAACTAATCTACTTCTATCCTTATAATTTCCAATGGCTCAGATTAAATTGATGAGCTCATTTTTATTCTCTACCTAACTATTGATCTGCCAAGATTAAATGGTTTTGCCAGATCTTTATTCACTAACTATCATTACATGAAATTTAAAAGGCATGAATGAATCAAGAGTAAACTGTTTGATCATCATGAATTGTGGCATTTTGGACAAGCTGCACACAATTTTATTTTCATAAAGTAAATTAAACTAAGGGTAGTGGCATTTGAATGTGCAACACTTTCAGGATCTATTTTTGTTTCTTTTTGTGGGATTCATACTTTATATTCTTTTTTGATCTTCTTTTCTTTTGGTATTTTGATTTTTCTTTTAAGACATACCCTCTTTTCATTTTTTAATATGGGAAAACATTTGCAGAAAGAAAAGTATGTACAATATTACAATATTTTAACATAGTCAATTCAAAATTATGATACCTATTATTATAGGACCCTAACATGGTCTACATATAGAACATTTCTCTTTAAAGAAGTGGAAGTGAACAAGGATAACTGATCAACAATAATAATCTTTCCTTCGTGCAGGAAAAGAAGAACACAAAAGAGAGTGGATAGTACGCATAGCATGGCGCGAGTCCAACTATGACCGAGGAGGATATTATAGTTGAGTTTGGCGTCAACGAATTCAACCTTGACATTGACCATTTTTCCTTCCAACGTGATAGGTAAGCTGGTGAGGATACCAAGAGGGCGATATTCCCTTCCGTCGAAGGCCTCCAAAGCGTTTGGAGACTGGTTAAGGGCTCGAGAGCCGATAGCTTTCCAGCATGCAACATACAAGATGCAAGTAGATTCACCTTCATCCATGACTGCTCGATGGATATTTTTACAACTATTCCCAACTTGGATAATCAAATCAAGTTGGTGAGGGAGACACAGGATGAAATTTTCCAGATCAAAAGTGATAAGGCTCGAATCGGCAGGGTCAACTCCTCCGATAACAGATAACAAAGCCTTCCGTTGTGAAGGACAACTCTGAAGTACCTCCAGTGCGGACATAGCGGATGGCGCCTGAGCAAAATCCTAAAAAATACTATAATGTTGAGTGACATAGGTGTTCGGGTTATAGGATGACTTATGGAGCACGCCTTTGGAAGGTGGCTGCACAATGGGCTCAGAACTAGGCCTTTCAATATGAAGAGGGCTAGAAGTAGGCGGGGGAGAAGGAGTAGGAGCATCTGTAATTTATTTCTTCGCCGCTTGACGTGGTTCCATATAATCTTTTAATTTGGTAGCAATAGATATGGGTGCAGTACCACTCATCATGAAAACTTAAGAGCCAAAAGGGGTGGAGGACTGGGGTTGCTCCACCATTTGAGTTTGTTGTGAAGGGAATGGTTCCTTAAGAACAACTACAGTTCCTTGGGTGGCTTTGAGCAATCGACTCACTTCAGCTCATCATGGATAGTCCTTGGTGTAATTCTCATCGTCACATATCAGACATGGATAATTCGGTTTTCATTTCTAGCCATCGTCAGTATTGGTTTTAGGAGAATCCTATTTCGGGGTATCGGATTTGGCCTTGCCTTTATCCTTCTTCTTACCTTTGGAAGCTTTATCTACTGAGGTGGACTAGATGACATTCACTTCTGCTGTTTTACCAGGATTGGAAGGTGGTTGAGAAGCAGTATCGGTAGAAGGAGTGGATTTATGCTTTGCAGGAATAGGGGAAGACTTACAGGAAGTCTGAGAAGAGAAACCAATGATACCATCGATAGAGGGTGTTACCGGCACTTTGGAAGTTCTAGGTCGTGGAGCATCGAGCAAGAGTCTCATAAGGCGTGCCAGAATGGGAGTAAATCAAATCGAGGTACTGGGCACGAGTGATGGTCTGCTCTTCGGTGACACATGCCCCATAGAAATGTCCTTAGCTATCGGGCCGACGAAAGAGGTAGTGAACTAGTCACTCAGAAGTTGATCAGGGATTTCAAACTTGATCAACTAACGACGTCGTCTCCATTCATGAATGTGATCGAAGATATGCGTGGCCCGATATTGTTTCAAGGACGTAAGGAGGTATGTTCTCGTTTCATAGTGAACCGATAACTGAAAGTATGTGAGAAACGCCATTGCAAGAGAATTTAAATCTTAAAATATTCCACGAGAAATTTAAATGTACCACTTTGCAGCGGCACCAGTAAGGGTCCTTTGGAAAAGACGTAAACGAATAGAATCATCATTCTAGGTGTTAGAGGAGCGCTATAGGTGATACGCCATAACATGTGCCTGGGGGTCTTCTCCAGACTTTCCTTCAACTTAGGACAATCACTAGGAATCTTGGTGGGAACTGGGGGCCAATATGGATTATGAAGAATGGGATCATTTGTTATCTTCGACACATCAGGAAATTCCAATGTAGCAAGGAATGGAAATTACAGGTTAAAAGGCATCACAGGCCTTTGATAAAGGCCGACGTTAGGGTTCCAACCAGGTCAGGATAAATTTTGAGTCCATATGTTTTGTCCCGGAGGATTTTCTCCATAAGGGGTATAATTTTGGAAATTATGCCCATATCCCGGCTGGGGACCAGGGTACTGGTTTTGAGTAAACCATTGAGGTCCAGTTTGAGCAACGTATGGATTTTATTGCGGGATGAAAGAAATGCCTTGGGGTTGACCTTATGCCATCAAAGGTTGACCTTGGGAAACCAACGGTTGGCCTTGAGGAATTAAAGGTTGGCCCTGAGGCTGAATGGGTTGTCCCTAGGGTCTAGGTTGGCTCGAATGCTGAGGTTGACCAGGCTGTCCCTAAAAAACAGGTTGGCCTGATGGTTGAGATGAGCCAGGATGTCCCTTAAGACCAGGTTGACCTTGCTAGTTGACAGAGGGTTGACCTTCTTGCAGAAGAGGCAGGCCCTGCTGAACGTAAGGCTGGTTCTATTGCACAAAAGGTTGTCCCTGAGGTGGATAGGTGTGCCCCTAAGGAACATAACGCACTCCTTACTGAATGTGGGGTTGACCTAGATGACTGTAGGGTTGTCCCGGTTGGGTCGAAGGTTGTCCTTGTTGATGGTAGGGTTTCCCTTGAGGGTCGTAGGGTTGTCCCTGTTGGTAGGTGAACTGATTCTGGTGAACCAGGTTTTGATTGGTTTGAACATACAATGGACCCTGTTGGACAGGCCCATGGTAATATATGTGGTTCCTGAACTCATCGTAGAGATGTGGTGGATTGATTGGAGCCTAAACCTGTTAGGAACCCTGAGGGAGGTAGTTCTGGTGTTGAACAACCATCATATATTAGTCGTATGACAAACCTCCCGGAATAGGATTAGAAGGGATATGCATACTACTAATAGGTCCAGAAGACGTCGTGGAAGCATTGGGTTGCATTCCTCGAACAGTAGAAACTGACGGCAATGATGTAACCACACTAACAGATGGTGCGAAGGAAGCCACACAAATAGTGGGCTGGGTTGGGACAGATGTGACCGCTGTCTGAACAATGGGAATTGGAGAAGATGGACCCGACACAAACGACCCTGAAGAAGGAGATATAGTACTTAACCATAACGGGTTCCGGTACAAGGATGAAGCACCAGAAATTATCTGTCCCAAAGTACGATAACTAGCCAGGAGAGGCTAAGAGGAAGGCTGAGTCGTCTCATAAAGAAAATTTTCGGGAGAGAATTGATATTCCCCAGTAGATATGAGACTCTCTTCACTACTAATAGGACTCGAGGCATCCATGTCGGATGAAGACATGTTGTCAAGGAAAATTTGGCGAGCGGCGGAGGGAAAAGCACTTGAAAAAGGTGTCACAGGCGAGTTCGAGCATTGAGGGGGATCTTGTCTCAGAAAGAAAAAAGGATCCGGGGGCTGCCAGTTGATATAAAACGGCTCCTTAGGGGGAGACCGAGTGGTAAGAGGTTGAATTCTTGGGATGACGACACGTTCGAGGTCTTGGGTCCCAACATACAGAGGTGTCTTAGAAGAGACTCTTCACCACAAGGTAATGAAGAGGAGGAAGAAACAGGTGGTTCTGCCACGGTGACTTTGTCTCAGAAGAAGAAGAGAGAAGAGATGATTAATTCAAGGATTTAACAAAAATCATTAAGGAAATACTCATAATCCAGCCAAGAAATAACTTAATGGGCGTGTGATGTAATCGTGGGAAATTTAATTTTTACAACATCGAAACAAGAATCTGCCTTTTCATGGGAAAACCCTAAGGATGGAGGCATTATGCAGTAGTTCCAGGCCGTCTTCAGGCTGCAGAGCTCACATGCATGGAGGCTCTGGATGTGACAGGCATTCGGTGTTGTCAGAACCCAGCGACCACCTGTATGCATAGTTGAAGGACACGGGGAGTATGGGATTCTCCGAAACCGCATCCGGTTAACCGAGATCAGGATGGAGTTCCGCATTCCAAACCCTAATTTTTTCGCTAGACAACGTTTCGAGCATAGGGTTTTTGTGCAGGCGTGGGTTCTACGCTGTCGTGGAGTAGGTTTAATACCGAAAGCTTGTTTTCGCAATGGGTTTCGAAAGACGTGGATGTTGAGCCGACACCGGAAGACCTGTTCACTTGCTGGGGACATAAGGTGTCAGAGAAAAACTTGGATCTATTCTTTCTGGTCATTGTAGAGGCAAAGCCGAGAACAACTGAGTTGGGAGGATTTTGGGGCCTAACGAATGGTGCGGCGTTGTTAGAAGAAAGCTTGCAGAGTACCTTTAATTGTGTGTGGAAGGCAGGAGGTGCAAAATGACCTGTTTCACCAGTGGTTTCTCTGGATTGTGTTGGAGGCGGATGTCATTAGACAAACCTGCAAACGCTACAAATCTCTTTGGTGCCAGGTATTTCCTCTATTCCAGTATTTATAGGAGGGTTAGAAGACATTGTAGCTAGTTATGGTGTTCAGGGTTCTATGGGATTGAAAGCTCTGGGGGATGAAGAGAAAATAGGTCTGGATCTTAGTCGAGGCCGTCGTCGAGAAGAATCTTTTTTGTTTAGGAACCCAATTCAGTGTCAGGGGTTTAGCTTCTAGGAGAACTTCCTCTTCTCGCAAGGAAGTGAACCGTCTAGTATGGATCCGGTCTTGGTAGAGGGTTTGCCTCGGACCTCCCGAAATTTGAGTTAGTCTAGCAGAAGACGGGAGAGGGTTTCCTCACCTGTGGCTGAAGAAGGAGACGTAGAAGGACTCTCGAATAGTCTTAAAGGAGCCAGTCAAGAGGAGGGTTCAGCACCAGAAGCGAGGTAGGTAGTAGTAGGGGTTTCAAATAGGGAAGGCACGTCATTTGATGAAGGAAGGCAACTTGGGTCGCCTTTAGCAGAAATTCCAGATGCACTCGAAAGCCCTGTGGAAGGAGAGGAAGGAGGAGGAAGTGGGTCTGTAGGATCGAAAAGGAAAAATAACAAGACCATTAGGAGGAAAGAAGAGAGCCCCTGCTGTGTTCTTGGAGTAGACATTTGTATCGAAGAAGTCATGGAAGCAACTGAGACCATTCTTGTTGGCAGAGTCCGCGGAAGAAAATTTTCAGCAAACTATATCACTGAATGGACCATTTCGGAATGGAAGGATGCCTTGGGTAAAGCTCTGGAATCTAATCACTAGCCAGGGGTTGGTTCAGTATTAAATTCAAGCAGAAGGATCATTTGGACTGGGTACTCGAAAGGAACTGGTGTTTTGGGAATAGGTTGGTTTTGTTCCATAGATGGACTCCGCTATTTGACGCTCAGAGAGAAAAAATGGAAGAGTCTCCTGTATGGGTAAAACTTCCGGGACTCCCAATTCCATTTTGGACAGATTCAACCTTTTGTTCCATTGGAAATACCCTTGGACAATTTTTAGAAGTTGATATGTCCTTTAAGCAATCAAGGGATCTGAGTGTGGCTAGGATACTGGTAAACTTAAATCCCAGAGAAGGACTTGCAGATGAAATGTTCCTAGAGTATAAAGATTATGAATACATCCAGACATTGTACTATGAGCGTTTACCATTTCGTTGTCACAAGTGCCACAAATATGGACACCTTGCAAAGGACTGTCCCCTCAGACATCGTCGCACAAGAAAGCAGAAAAAGATTAATCAGGAGTCCTTTCCGTCTGTCAGTGCAGAAGAGAATAGGGGTTCGGAGGAGGATCTGATGGAAGGGGTAGAGGGCCCAGGTATTGCAATGGATTAATCTTTGCCATCAGATCATATGGAAAATCTAACAAATCAGCTTGCAACGAAACCAGATCTGGAGACCACTCAGGCTCAGAATCCTCCAAAGGAAGCAGGGGCGGAAGGATCCCCCCTGGAGGGTACGCCTCTTGTCTCCAATCCCTCTTTTTGTTCATCCTTTTGCTCATATTTTTTTGATTTTTCTAAGCCTGGTCCCTCCCGGCCCCTTCATATGGAACATATACAAATGCATGATATTATTGAATCCCCTGATAGTATCATAACATCCATTCCGTCATATTCTTTAGCCTCTTCCCTTGAAGTCGTGTCATCTTCTGATCCCTCCCTGTCTGGTCTTCCTAAAAACCCCCCTAAAACCTTAGATCTCTAGTGAATAAACCTTGGAAAGCAGAAGCCATCAGAGGGCTGGAGGCCAATCATGTCTCGATTGGGCCTAGGAAGTTAAGAGGGAGGAAATCAAACCTATCCAAGGCTTAAGTAAAGGCTAAAATAGACATTGCAAATGGGAAGCAGAGGTCTCTCTCTGGGGTGCTTAGAGCGGTGCAGCCACTCCCCCAAAGTTATCGATGATAATTCTTTCCTACAATTGTAGGGGGTTGGCTAGTCAGCCTAAAAAAGTAGCATTAAGGGAGTTGATGAAATCTCATAATCCGGATGTACTGTTGCTTCAGGAAACTATGGGCCAGGGGGAGGAGGTGAAAGGCCTTCTCACAAGGATGTTTCCTGGCTGGGTGTTCGAAGCCTTGGATGCCCATGGTAGATCATGGGGATTAGCGATGGGGTTCAAATCAGGGAGAATGAAGGAGTTGTCTTCCTGGGGATTTGAAAACTCCTTGGCAATGGAAGTGTATTCAAATGAGCTTTGTCACCCTATTATGCTCCTCAATTTTTATCGGCCTTGTTAAGAGAGAGTGCAGTTTTGGAACAACCTCTTCGCCAAATCCTTTCTAAATAACCCATATCTAATTTTGGGAGTGGACCTAAATTTATCCTTGGGGTTATCGGAATCCTAGGGTCCCTCTACAAGGGCATACCAGCTAATAGATTAATTCACCAATAAGTTGGCTTCCTCACATCTTGTGGATGCAAATTTAATCAAGCCCAGGCATACCTGGAGGAATAGAAGACTGGGAGATGATTGGGTGGAAAAAAAGCTAGATAGGTTCCTCCTTAGTGAATATTTGGTAGCAAGATCTCCTGTTTTCAGACACTGGGTAGGGGAGGGTGGTCTATCAGATCACCTCCCCATTTTCCTCAAGATCAAAGCCACACAGAAAAAACCTGGGGCTCCGTTCAAATTCAACTCCTATTGGCTAAGAGATGAGTCTTATATTTCTTTGTTCCATGCGACATGAAGGAAGGATAGGCCAAGGGACCCGGGTAACATGTGTAAGAATTTTATGGATAACTTGAAAAAAATGAAGAATGCAACCCAGGATTGGGAAAAACTCAAAAAAATAAAGGAGGAGGAGGAGCTAAGGAAGGTCAATGAGGAATTAGACTTTCTTGAAAGGTCGGAGGGGGCAGGATATTCCAATGTTGAATCAAGAAACATAATAAGGGAACTAGAAACAACTAGGAAGAAAATTCTGCTGGAAAAAGAAGAAAGTTAGCGTTTGAAAAGTAGGGCTATCTGGCTTCAAGTTGGAGATGAAAACACAAAGTTTTTCCAGAACTATGCTAAAGCAAGGAAAAACATAAATACCATTTGGGAACTGTAGATGGAGAATGGTGGTTGGGCTCAATCTTTTGATGATATTTCCTCCCTAGGAGTAAATCACTTTAAATCCCTGTTCAGAGCCCTAGCGGAGGCTTCTATAGTTGAAGTAATTAAGGTGGCTCAATTTTTTCCTAGTTATATAGATGAAGAAGGAAATAACAACATCATAGAGCCAGTCACAAAAGAGGAAGTTTAAGGTATTCTAAAATCGATGCAGAAGGATAAGAGTCTAGGACCTGATGGATGGACGGTGGAATTCTTTCAACATTTTTTTTAATTCTTAGGGGAGGATTTGGTAGAGGTGGTGGAAGAGTCTCGTAGTTCAGGCTCAATTTATTAGCCTTTTAATGCTATGTTCCTAGCTCTTATTCCAAAAAAAGAACATCTAGTCTCCTTTGATGACTTCCGCCCCATTTCTCTTTGTATATGTATCTACAAGATCATTTCTAAAGTGATAGCCTCCCACCTGAAACCTTTCCTCTCTAAAAATATCTCGTTGGAACAATTTGGTTTCTTAGACGGAAGGAAAATTCATGAGTTTGTTAGGGTAGCCCAAGAAACCCTCCATAGTCTAAAAATAAGTAAGAAAAAAGGAGCCATTGTTAAAATTGACTTGTCAGAGGCTTACGGCAGAATCAGCTGGTTGTACTTGAGGCTACTAATGACTCATCTTGGATTCAAGATTAACTTCATAAACTGGGTGATGGGCTGTATTTCTTCATCCATTATAGAAATTCTGATAAATGGGGCTGCAAATTTTTTTTTTAATCCACAAAGGGGTCTGTGTCAGGGATGTCCCCTCTCCCCCCTTCTCTTCTTATTGGCAGCAGAGGGACTAAGCCTGATGATACACGAAGAAAAAATAAGAGGGGATATTAAAGGCATTGAAGTGGCGATGAAATTTTTTGTTACTCATTTGCTGTTTGTTGACGATATTCTGTTGTTCATCAATGGTAGCATGGAAGAATGTAGATGCCTTAGGGAGGTGTTAGATCTTTTCCTGAAAGCTACTGGCCTTAGCATAAACTGCCATAAGTCCTCCCTGACAACGACAAGTCTCTCTAGGGCTGAAGTGGGTAGAATCGAAGAGGTACTTCAGTTTGAAGTTAAAATGCTTCAGGATAAGTTCATATATTTGGGCTTCTTCCTTAAGCCGGACTCATACCTTATTCAGGACTAGAAATGGCTTATTGCAAAAATCGAGGCAAGAATGAAACACTGGAGTTTCAAATGGTTATCTAGAGCAGGAAGACTTATGCTGATAAAATTAGTTGCTATTGCCATTCTGGTGTACTAGGTTGGTATTTCCTGGGTCCCAAAGAGTATTCTTTCTTCAATAAATAAACTATGCAACAGATTCTTATGGGCAGGTTAAAAAATGGAACATGTGACGCCATGGGTGGCATGGGAGAAAATAGTTAGGCCAAAAGGTTCGGGAGGTTGGTGAATAAAAGAACTAGCCCCATTCTCAAAGTCTCTAACTACTAAATTAGCGTGGAGACTCATCACACTTGATAATATTTGGACATCTGTTACTAAAATAAAATACATCGATCCCATGCAAATTCAAGATTGGTCGAGAATGACTCCAAATTTTTTAAATAATTCGTCAATTGTAAGGAAAGCAACCATAGCCTCTGTCAATATGATAGAACAGGGACTAGCATGGCATGTGGGGGATGGATCCCGGGTTAGGCTGGGTCGTGACCCATGGGTGGGTTGTTCAGGGAGATATTCTCTCTCAAGAGAACTAATAGAGCTGCTGTACCAAAGAGGGTTCAACACTCTGAGCTAGATTGCAAATCAGGAAAGAACAACAATATGGAGACAAGCATGGTTGAATGGGGATGATCTTCAGCTTGAAGAAAGATGGTTGGAGGAATGGGAGGGTTTTATATTGGATCTTCACAACTCCAACATAAGGATCCTGGAAAAGAGAGATGAGCTCAAATGGGTTCATTCCCTGTCTGGGATGTACTCCCCAAAGTTTGGATACAATTGGCTCATGGCACAGAAAGGATGGGGGGAGTCGGAGTGGTGGTTCAAGCCTCTTTGGGAGTTGAAAGGGCCAGCTAAAACGATATTGTTCTTCTGGTGCATTCTCCAAAAAAAATTTCCCACTTGGGACTTTCTTCAGCGTAGGGGAAATATTGGTCCCGGTTGGTGCTCCTTATGCAAGGATAGTCTTGAAACTGTCCGTCATATGTTCCTCTCTTGTCCTTTTAACATCAGTCTTTGGAATGAATCCTTGAGGATTCTCAATATCCCACAAAGGTGGGAAGGTTGGGAGGTGCAGGAAGCATGGCAGAGATGGTGGTAAGAAGCTCCAAATGATCGAGTCAGAAATATCCCTTTGTTGATCGCCTGGGGAACTTAGATAGCTAGGAATCATGTTATTTTTAAAGACTCCATTTCTGATTAGTATTCTGGCAGCGGAAGGAGTATCTATCTATGAGTACATTCCAATCCCATATCAGCCTCAATAAGCTAGAGTAATTCAACAGGAAATCATTAGGGGGGACATACCATGGGCCTACTTTGATGGGGCCTCAGACCCCAGAATAGATGTGGAGCAGGTCTGGTCATACATGCCCCCTTCAGAAAAATTCTCAAAGCCTCAATTGGTCTTTGTCAGGGGACTAATAACTATGTAGAATTAAAAGCTTTACATCTTCTTCTATGTTCGCTTTCCTTCTTGAGAATGAGATAGGTTTAGATATTTGGAGATTCTTTAAACATCGTCAAGTGGTTCAACGGGACTCAAAGATGCCTAAATTATATTTTACTTTCTTTACTTAATGAGGTGTCCCAATTTTTTTTTTTTTTTAATGAGATATATGTTTGTCACATTTATAGGGAACATGGCTACGATGCAGACCTCCTTTCTAAGGAGGGAATTCGGCAAGATATGGGGCACTGGATCGCTGTTGAGGTCGAGGGTGAGCTGGTTCAGAATATCGAACAACATGCTTTTGCCTGAAGATTCTATCTCTGTTGTCTTTTTTATTTTTTATTTACAAACAAGACAATATGATGTAAGGTTGTTACTATATATACTTTTTGAATCTTGTCTCTATTTCAGGCTGTTTTTCCTCAATGAGGAGGTCCAGGAGATAGGAGTAAAACTATTATTTTGGACATATTTTTCGAACTGGATCGGTGTCTACCACCCAATTTTTTGTTTTTCTGAGATATCAAATAGACTCGGTATCTCTACACCTCTGTTTCGGGCGTATTTTTCCTGGAAAGGAAGCCCGGGGGGTGTAAAAAGACGATGAAAGCTCACACATGTGGAATATGGTTGAGAGGATGGGTGCTTCTCCATTCTTATTAGCAGTAATTCCATCTCTCTCCTTGAAAAGGGGGGAATGCAATTTTTTGGAATGCATTATGCATATATTATGTAACTCTCTATGTCGTAATAGATGGTTCGATTTTTTCTGCCAAAAAAAAAAAAAAAAAAAAAAAAAACTGCCTTTTTATGTTTTAAGAGTCAAGAAAAGGACAAAATGAAACTCTAGTCACTTTTAGTTTGAACGAGCTTGAAAGGACAAGTGCTCGATGATCTTTTCAAATTTAAAGAGTCACGGAGAGATCAAAATGACTACTGAGGAACTCTAGGTAAAAGTGTGTACCAAGCTACCATGAACTGCAATATACACCTTGGAAAATCAATTTACCAAGGACTTAGCATACGTGCAGGCAGTCTCCTTGAATGTTCTGTTTGGTGTATCACGATTATAGGGTGGCAGACTCAGCTTCCTATGGATAAAGGATTGCAACCTAAAAGGATCTCCCTTTATATACACAATGATACAAGGAGCACAAGTCTGTACTAGTGTTGTCTAATGCAAAATTGCGAGCGACAACTGCTAGGTTTAATGACGCCGAACACGTCACTAGCCTAGACCTCTAAGTGTGAGCGTTAAGTTTCAATGCTTCCTTAGGCTTATTGAGTTAATTTTATGGTTTATCTTGAACTTAAGTTTCAGTTTCAAGGCCCCACCGAAGGTTACCTCAAATCTATAATGCACAAATATATGAGAGCAAGAATACCATTTAATTTCGATGAAAATCTAGCTAAGTGAAGGATAGAAAATCGTAACAAAGCAACAGTCAAGAAAATGCAAAAATGACACTTTCCCTTATGATACAAACACAGCCAAAGAAGAAAACAAAAATTTTGTCTTTTGTCTTTCACTTTCCAATGAAAAAAGGACTTACTAATGAAAAATAACACTTTTCATTTCCAAATGAGAAGGAAGAATTCAAATCTTTTGTTCTTTTGTATAAGTGACAAGCAACAATGCAATGTTAGACTAAAAAACAAATGCTATATTTGAGTAGCTTTGAATGAGATCATCAAAACATGAAGAGATCAACTCCAAGCAAACGTAAACACACACTCAAAACTAGGCATGCATCTCTTTACGCAAATTGAAGGGTTTTAAAGTTGACTCAACGAGCAATGTGATCTATGCCCGGGGTGATGGAGGGAGAATCAAACAAACATAGAATGAAAGTTTGACGACCCTGATTCTCGTACAATCAACTGAAAAGGCCAAGCAACCACATAAAAGGCTGAACAATGAATGAACAAACTAACTCATAAACAGATCATACACCCAACGAACATACGACCAAGCGAATGGTTCGAAACAACTAGAAACCCTATGATGGACAAGCCACATAGTTCGAATGAGAGATAACACAAAATCAAATGAATGAGATAGCTAAGTTAGGAAACAAGAGCTAGATGGATCAACCCAAGTATAAAAACCAATCTAAAGGACAAGACACACTGGAAAATTGGTGAAAAAGGCCCAAAATCCAATCCTATAGGAATCGACGTAGCTGTTCAGTAGCATTCGGTGCCGAGTAGGCAGAATCGTGCCTGTTTTAAAGACAACTCGCGCTGATGAGCATGACTATCAGACAATCAGCAACACCGACCAAGAAAAGGAATGGAAAAACAAAGGGTTTGCTGAGAAAAACTAGGCTTATCACTCTAGGAAAAGGCTAAATGGATAGAACAATCAAACAAGCCAAAAACAATAGATAAATGACAATTTGGCTAAAGTTGGACAGACAATCAAAAATTCAAAATGAATAATAAGAGACAACAAGCATTGAATTCCCCAGTATGGTCGCCGATTTGTTGTGCATGAAAATATCCTCTGTGGATAGATATTTTATTCATCTTCTTTATGCAGCGGAATAAATTACAATGGGTGCAATATCTACTGAGATAGACTGCTTTGGCATTTATCAGATATATCTTGCACTGAGGCAAAGAAATGGTATCAGAGCCAAGTTGTTGTTTGAGTGAGGTGATTTGCTGAGTAATCCTTTGTTGTTGAAAAGATATTGTCTGAGTGGAGCGCTAGATAGTTTGCTTGATGTCGTGAATAGCGTTTGTAGCCTGTGTTGCCGCGGAAGGCTTTGAAGGCGTTGAAGACGTTCGACTAGAACTTGTGCGTGGAAGCTGCAATACCTCAGCTAAGTGATTTTCCAAATCCCTCCTGATAACTTGCTCTCTTATTGTCTGCAATACTCTCTGTGCAATGGATTCATCTTCTCGCTCTATGGGTCGTTTTGGTTCTAAACACTTTGATGATTTAGAAAATGAAGAACAATTACGCTCTGGTTTAGAGTCTCTTTGTGTTACTCCCGACGCTCCTGTCAATTCTGCATGTTTAAATCTCGAAGAAACAAATCGTTCTGAAGCCTGGAAACTTCCTAATATTTCTCCTTCTGATGTCTATAAGGGAATCTCTCCTTTTCAATTTAAAGCTTTGAGCCAGATCAAAATCAAAGAAAATTCTATTCGCACTGAATTAAATTTAAATGCCATGATGACTGTTCCTTTGTTAGAACAGAAACATATTCAAGCTGCTCTAAAGTCTGGTTATAAGTATGTCCATCTGGGGATGGTGAGAGTAGGCCTAAATTCTCTCCACAGAAAAGGTCAAACGACATTTGTTTTCTCGGCCTTGCTTGATAATCGATGGACATCCTTCACAAAAGCCCTCATTAGTGGTATCGAGACTACTTTGTCTGATGGCCCTGTCCAATATGATGTTTTCCCAGATTTTTCTGTTGCCCTTGATGATCCAAACATTCTGAAATGTCTCACTTTGGGTGTTCAAACCCAAGGATATGAAGATTTTGACACCAAGTCCAAAAATTTGACTATTTTTTATATTACTTGTGTTCGGTTTTATAACACAACTATTCCAGCTGTATTGCATGCTCCTGAACAAGGATATGGTACCGTCACTTTAATCCAGTATGATTCTTCTTGCAATCCTGTTGCCCCAGTATCAGTCTCCAAAAAATCACTTACTCCTCCAGATGAATGGGTAACCAACTGGAAACGTAATACCAGAAAGCCAATTGCAATTGCCCAATCTATTATTTCTGAGTTTGATGACCAAGTTGTCACTAGATTTCCAAGAAGAAGAACAGTTGAGCATGGTGAATCTTCTACCTCTCCAATGGTTCCAACTCTTTCACAAACTCAGTCCACATCTTCAAAGGAACCTATGATTTTAGTAGATCCAGATATTTATGCTAAATTAAAAGCATGGTTTGCCGAGCCTCCTATGATTTCTCCTATGGCATCAGTACAATATGTCAATCCTCCAGTTTTAGCATCAGTCTGTGATCACCCTCATTGTTCAAAAACACATTGTCAATTCTCCACAGATCCTCCTCAGCCTCATGGAAAGTCATCTAATCATTCCAGGAGAATAAATATGATTAAGTTTGTTCCTTCTTCAGATTCTTCAGAAAAAAATTACAAACAAGTTACATTTTTTAATGTACATGAAGATCTCCTTGTACAGTCTGTTTCACCGATTACATCCCGTGGTATAGGTTTTGTTGATCCTTTAGCTATTCCTTCTTACAGACGAAATCCAATTGATAAAATTCCAAAGTCTGTTGAAATTCCTTCTGATTCAGAAATTATTGCATTTCTGAAAATATTCAAAGGCATAGGGCCTTATGATCCAGAAGATCCTTGGAAAAAGAAGATGTTCAACTGGGACATCTACACTCATGAAAAGGAACATTTGTACATACAAGAAGTAAAACTTCTGGACAAGAAGGATAGGAAAGAATTTAATTGTAAAATGATTTTGAATGGAAAGCTTGGATGCAAGCTAACAACCAATGGATATCATTCTATGAATGGTACTATCCTTCAATAAATCAAATTGAAGACTCTTTGATCAAACAGTTCCGAAATGAAGCCAAGAAAAAAAGGATCAAACAGTCTGATGAATATGTTGATTCTCGGTTGGAACAACATCTTGTTGTTATTCCATCTCCATTACAATTGCCAATATTTTCTCCTAAAATACAAACTATGCTATCCAAGCCCAATTTGCCTAAGTCCTTGATAGCAGTTAGAACAAAAGGGGAAAATTTGATTAGAGAAGTTTGCTTGCGGTTTAATGTAAATATGATAAGAACTGGAGCACCCAGCAAGCATAAATGGGAACTTCTTGATGGTTCAATGTTTGAAACAGATACATAATTTCCTCCTTGGAGAAATTTTGTAATCAGACAGCAAGATGGTAAGATGTATAAGTTACTTCCATCTCATGTTGATGAATTATAATTATCTGTAAAGGAATCAATTGCTGCAACCAACTGGACGAATTTGGCTATCTCCAGTTTGGAAAAATATTTGAAGAAAGAATTCCTTTCTCTTAATGAAGCCAATTCAGAGATGAAATTGATGATTGGCAGAGTCTTGCAAAAACAAGACTATAATACTACTTGTCTGAATGAAAGTATCAAGGTACTCATAGAGAGTGATCAGGCTATTGCCCAAAGTATTGATAGACTTACCTTAAACATAGACAAGAAGATCCATGAAGCTGCTGTAGCTCATGGTAAGGAATTGGTCAAGGTAAATTCGAACCTTGACATAATCAAGAAACAGGTATATAATGTCTCCACTGGAATTGAATCGTTAAAGAAACGTCCTAGCACTGGTTCAGAAGCTTATAAATCCTCCACTTTGTTCTCAGATCCTAAGGTGTCGTTGCCATACACTATCACATCCTCTGTTGAAAGTTTAATAAAGGCACCTAGTACCATCAGTTTTCCTCCAGCGGATGTTACTTATAACTATTCTCCTTTTGCTAATCCTAGTTTCTTTGGTAAAGCACAAAAGGATATAGATACTCGTGCAGTCCGACTGTCTGAATTCCTTCAAGGGATTGATAAAGAATCTGAGACTCCAAAAGATGAACCAGAAACCAGTCTTCATAAGATTGATGGTCCAGAACTTGAGGAATTGGAGACATGTGTAAATAATTTTTCTCTTGAAGATAAAGTACAATTAGGTATTGATCTAGATGAAACTCAAGTTCATGCTACCTCCTCTAGATCTAGATCAGAGTCTACATGGAATCCTGCTCCTAACCGTAGAGACCTTATGAAAGCCGAATATCACAAAGATTGGTCTGCTAATTCTACCTACTCTTGGAACATAGACAATTGTACAGAAGCTGAAGTCATGTCTGTGTTACATTCCATGATAGTTTGTTATAGAACATATCTTGCTGACGATATTGGTCCCATTAATGCAACCAGAAGAATAATTGGTGGGTTTGAAGGAACCCTTGATTCTTGGTTGAAAGCAGAAACTTTGAAAGATCCTACTCTTATCACACAATGGGAACAATCAGTTATTTTGAATGCTGATGGTAGTACTTATATGGATCCAAAAACTCATCTTCCTGTAAATAATATGATCGGTTGCCTTCTGTATGGTATTCAAGTAAATTTCATTGGGTTTCCTCAGATCACTAATGAAATCACTACCATCACTCTCTTGGCTATGAAGTTGCATAATATGCAACATTTTGATGAGTACTTCAATGAATATCTACATCGGCTCCATTCTCTATCTCTAGATTTAATACTTGAGCCTAAATGGAAAGAGATTTTTGTGTCCTCTCTTCCTCACTGGGTTTCTTTGGCAATTGTGAATAAGCTCCCTGGAAAGATGGGAGATTATAAGTTTGGTGTTATCAGACATGCTGTCAAAGTTTTCATTGTAGAGCTTTGCTCTCAGATGAAAATTGCCCGTGCTGCTACCAATCCGAAAAAACCTCATGGCTATCAACACCTCTGCAAGCAGTGGCATCTTGGCAAAGCTGGCAATTCAGAGGGGCGTAGACGGCATCGTAAACACAAATATAAGCATGCCAAAAATAATTCCCAGCATTCCCAGAAAAAACATTTCAAAAGAAAGCCTTATAAACATACAGAAATGTTTTCAAAAGATAAAGAAATCATCTGTTACAACTGCAATGAAAAAGGACATACCTCCAATAATTTTCCTACGAAAAAGAAAGACAAAGGGAAGAAGAAAGTTTCATATCGAAATAAAAAAGGCAAAGTAAATTTCTTTGATCTTCCTAGCAGTTGTGATGAACTCCTGACATCTGAATTTGATTCAGATAATGATTTGAACATTGTATATTCTGATGAAGAAATTTGCAGAGATCCTCACTGTACTGAATGTAGAGAATGCGATTGCAGTGATCCAGATATTTGCAGTTGCAATACTGTAAATATGATGAAAAAAAATGGAGATGAAGATGAAACAAGTAGGAACTACTTTACTTAGATGATTGCTGCTGCTGATCCTCAGATTAAGGAGATGTATAAAACACTCTTGATGAATCATTTGAAGCAGTCTCCTTCAAAACCAAAGGATCAGCCAAATAAAGGGTATGTTCCTCCAGCATCTTTATTCTCAGTTGAAGCTCTAACTAGGCAATTTAGAAATGAATATTTTGGCGAAGATTTGCCACAGACATTGCCTAGCATTCATCAAGCAATCAAAGAGCTTAGAAAAACTGTGAAAGAAAATAAGAAATTATGCCTAGAAAACCACAGAGAACTAAGTGTTAAATTGATAGGCATAAATCAGGCATCCTCTTCCTATAACCCTCCAATGTCTGGTAAGGTAGAGAATTGGACACTTCATCAAAATCCAATAATAGAAGAAATGAATAAACCAGATAAGACAATTCAAAAGGATAATTCTGATGAGGAGTCAGAAAGAATGGGTTTAGGTTGCAACATTGTAAATAGAGATGTCATGTACTGTGTTAAGATGAAGGTAAAAATCGGGTCTCAATATGAATATTGGAAAGTTTTGATGGACACTGGTTCCCGGTTGAATATTGTTAATAATACTGTTGTAAGTACGCATCTGAGAAGGCCAACAACATGTCCTAGAGTCACTACTACAAGCGGTGACATTACAACAGTATCAGAAGTAGAAGTGGATGTATTTCTAACAGATGAGATAGGAGTACATCTTGTTTGTCCCATTGTTCCAGGAATGGATTGTGCCATGTACCTTGGGACGCCATTCTTTCAGAATTTTGAGAAGCATGGAGAAAAGTTGGATCAGGCTAGTCAAAGGTATGGATACTTTGTCAGCTTGCATAATAAAGAAATATTCTTTCCTTTTATTAATTCCAACTCACCTAATAGACTGAAAAGGATTGAAAGAATGGAGAATCTCCTTGCAAAAATGGAAACAAAAAAGGAGATTCTAAAAACTGAAGAATTGTTAGATAATGGAAAATATGCCAGAGAGATAGCAGAAATCACTGCT
Organism: Pinus albicaulis; assembly: GCA_034641835.2. NCBI lineage: Eukaryota > Viridiplantae > Streptophyta > Pinopsida > Pinales > Pinaceae > Pinus > Pinus albicaulis. The sequence continues at coordinate 10,776,346 of MU968359.1, read as the reverse complement.
AAATTCAAAGAATGTTGCTCGGATGATCCAAATGCATTCTGGCATATTAAGAAGCAAGAAGTTGAATTGCCACTAAAGAAAGACTTCAGTGGTAAATTAAGAAGGTCAGCAACAATCCCTATGAATGCAGAACAAATGAAGCTATGCAGAGAAGAGATCAAGGAATTGTTGCAGAAAGGATTGATCTGGAAAAGCAAGAGCCCTATTGCTTGCTTTGCGTTCTATGTGAATAAACATTCAGAGATAGCCAGAGTAAGCCAAGATTAGTCATAAATTATAAACCTCTGAATAATATTCTTGATTATGATTCTTATCCTCTTCCTAAACCTTCAATGATACTTGCTCAAATTTCAAAGTCCAAGATCTTTTCAAAATTCGATCTTAAATCAGGATTTTGGCAAATAGGCATTAAAGAAGAAGATAAGTGGAAAACAACCTTTTCTGTCCCACAGGGTCATTATGAATGAAATATCATGCCCTTCGGCTTGATAAATGCACCCTCTGCATTTCAAAGGATAATGGATGAAACCTTTGAAGGGATGTATGGATTTTTAAAGAAATATATTGATGATATTTTAATTCACTCAGACAATATTCCTGAACACATTAAACATCTCAGGATATTTTTGAAGAGAGTAAAAGAAATGGGTATAGTTTTGTCTGAGTCAAAAATGAAACTTTTCAGATCCATGATTGATTTCTTGGGATATAATATTCAATATGGATCTTATGGAGTAATTCAAAGAAGTCTCAATTTTGTTGATCATTTTCCTGATGAAATTCTAGACAAAACCCAGCTTTAGAGATTCTTGGGTAGTCTTAACTACATTTCTAAATTTATGCAACACTGTGCTCATGATAGAAAATTGTTGAATCAAAGACTGCAGAAAGATCCCATTCCTTGGAATAAGGAATGCACTGAAGCAGTCCGCAGAATCAAAGAAAGAGTCAGGAGAATTCAGCCACTCTCTCCGATACAAGAATATTGGGAGAAAGTAATAATGATTGATGCTAACAAGATTGGATGGGGTGCAGTTATGTGCCAAGTCAATCCAGGTAATAAAAAATATATTGAAATTTGTCAATATGCATCAGGTTTGTGGTCAAAGAATCAATTGAATTGGGCTAGTCAGAAAAAAGAACTGAGGGTTGTATGCTTAGGCATAGCTAAGTTCAAAGATTTTATCATTTACACCAAATTCACAGTCAAAACAGATTGTAAAGCATTGCAATGTGCTATCCAAAAATGTGAATTTGAGGGTGCAGCCATGGTTCGCTGGGTCATGCAGTTGAGCCAATACAATTTCGATATTGAATTTGTGGAAGGAAAGAAGAGTAGCTTTGCTGATATGTTGAGCAGAGAATTATTAACGAATAATTCCATTCTTTCTCTTTCCTGCAATTTTATCAGAAGAAATGAAGAAAGTGTTCAAATTGAGACACTAAGTGGATGGATTACATATGAATATGAGACACATCTAATGGACCATGATGAAGCTTGGTTTCCTATCAAGGAAATTCGACACAGAGATGGCATTCCATATTTATGGAATGAAAGATTACAGTCTGAACTGAATAGAGAAGCAGAGGAAGCATTCGACTATTTAGTCCATATAGGCAGTATTTCATGCACTTTGGAAAGCCTTGATGATGATGAAGATGAAATACAGAGTTGTGAAATCACTATCAGAAGATTTGACAATTGTAATCATAGACAAAACTATGATCCAGACCGCCAGAGAGAATGCTTCTACACAGGTATGAATATGCAAAATTATGCCTCTAACCTTTTCTATTCTGTGCAGTTCTCTTTCATTTTTGAAGGATGGTCCGTAGAACAAATGGAAAGAGAAGATCCCACTCCTGATTGGTTTTTAGATTGGTGGAAAATATACGGGCTATCAACTTTGATCACTAAGCCGTATTCTTTAAGCATGCTAAAAATCTATGGCTTTAGTGAACCGCGTGCTCATCAGTCAGGCATATTTTACAAATCAGTACAACATATTGCCGACATTGAGGACCTCCACTTCTATCATGGAGTTAAAAGATGTGGCCATGTACACTGGTTTGTCACGAATATCTAAAAAATAAGATTGACCAGTACAAATTACGATGACAGCCAGCCAGATTATGAAGATTTTCATGAAAGAGTAAATCCAGAACAAAATCCTTTCGAAAATCTAAAATTTCTTACCCCACCTGACAATAATCCTTATCATCAGTGGGAATCAGAAAAAGAAGTCTGTGTTCAGTACTTTTCAAATCACTTGATTGAAAGGTTCAGGCATCTGCATTATACGCATCCTCAGATTGAACACTATGTTTTGTAGTCTTTCCAACCGACGTTGGTGTTGGACAGGTTTCCGTGGGATTCCCTGACCCAAATATCTCCACTGTGTAAGATATCTTGTACAATTATTCTTTCAACTAGGCTTCCGTGGGTTCTCCTTGAAGAATCTCCACTGTGTAAAACTTTTCATACGCAATATGTTGAGTCATGAGATAACTTTGGATTCGATCCCCATATGCCAGAAGGCTTTCCGTATGGAATAGGGATGAGATAATATGGGTTGTCCACTCATACCCGAATCCAAGGCGTACTCTCATATCTTCGTCCTTAGATTTACTTTTCTTTTGTCTGGAATCTAGGATCGTGTAATAATTCACTCTGACGGATGTTTGTTCCTCTTCAGTTCTATAAGAAGGTAAGACTCATTCGGAAGAGGCATTCAGGGTTTTTAGCGAGTCGAGATTTTAGAGTCTGAGTTACGAATCTCCTGCTTTGCATCTGCGCGGATATCCGTGATCTGCTTGCACCACGAGATAGAAACTCATGTCTGTAATCTGTGCTATGTCTGTTTTGTATCTCTAAGACTGAGCCTGCGTTGTGTGCCAGGTAGCCTTCGGATTTCTTTGCCTCAGTGCAAGATATATCTGATAAATTCCACAGCAGTCTATCTCAGTAGAGATTGCACCCATTGTAATTTATTCCGCTACATAAAGAAGATGAATAAAATAGCACTCTGTTGTTGTTTAATCCTGTTCAAAGGAACCTATGATTTTAGTAGATCCAGATATTTATGCTAAATTAAAAGCATGGTTTGCTGAGCCTCCTATGATTTCTCCTATGGCATCAGTACAATATGTCAATCCTCCATTTTTAGCATCAGTCTGTGATCACCCTCATTGTTCAAAAACACATTGTATTGGCTCAACTGCATGATCTGGTATTAATACATCCACTTCTACTTCTGATACTGTTGTAATGTCACCGCTTGTAGTAGTGACTCTAGGACATGCTGTTGGCCTTCTCAGATGCGTACTTACAACAGTATTATTAACAATATTCAACCAGGAACCAGTGTCCATCAAAACTTTCCAATATTCATACTGAGACCCGAGGCGATCCCTCTAGCCCTAGGGTGGGTCTAGCAATGAAATTCATCATGATGTGTGACAGTACACAAGGGTCACTCTGATAGTCCTCCAGTATTTGGAATAGGGAATGCAGGGACAGTGACAAAATGTTGTGTAACAATTTCATTCATGGCTTTTTCCTTTTATTATTCTATATTTCTTTTTCAATTTGGGTTTAACTCCCTTTCTTAGACGGCGTCTTTCATTTCCTTCTATGTTTAGTTTTATCAAAATTTAGGTTGAGTTTCTCAGTGGAAAAAGTTCATTGGTTTTGAATTTTATTTCCTTGGCTCCTAAATTCCATACCTTTATTGTCACCTCTTTGATCCCTTTCACTTGCTTGCTTTCTCCTTATCCCTAGTCCACTAGCTGGGGTCACTAGTTGATTGTTTCTCTCTTATTATTATGTTTTCCCTTGGATGTCCCCAGGTTCACAAGGGAACAAGGGTTCACCTATCCCCTTCTAGCTCTCAAGCCCAATATTTGGCAGAATGATGAGTCATCGTATATGTCATTCTACCCCTTTCGAAGTTATGAGGGAGATTCAAGAGGTTCAAAAGGGGGACAAGATAAAAAGAATATTTATTATTGATGTTGAAGAGGAGGAGGAAGTTGGATGTTGGGTCCCTAATATTGGTAATACTATGAATTGGCATAGAAAATATATGCAGGCCATGGACTTTTATTGGAAACTAAAAACCATCATGTGAAAAGTCTTAGTGGAGTGATCGAAAAGTCAATAGGAGATACTATTGTGTTGGAAAAACTAAGGGGGGGGGGGGTGAATTAGTATTACTTGTTAATTAGTACATTTTTAATTCCATAAAGAATTAATTGTTATTAGTACCAGATAAACATAAACATCACCAACACCATTCAACAATGCATAATATATAGAGATAGTAGACATAGATATTTTTAGGTGGAAACCCCTCTGAGACAAAAACCATCGAATGCTTCTTAATATCTATCTTCAAAATATTTACATCAAGTTTTTAGCTCCAATTGAAGGAGGCTCCAACCTGAAAGACACTTCAATACCATGTTTACCAACTGCAACTGGAAGGATGCTCCAACGCCCTAGTTTACAATCTCCAACCCGAAGGTGCTCCAACAAATTATGGACTAGTTGCTATTGGATGGACACTCCAACACCCTATGTAATCTCCAACTTGCCCTAGCACCACCCTTCCACACTAAAGTGTTCTAGGGCTCTAACCTTAAGGTGACTCCAATCACCTACCTTGCACCACCCTACCACACTAAAGTGTTCTTAGGCTCCAACCTAAAGGTCACTCCAATCACCTTCCTTACACCACCCTACCACCCTAAAGTGTTCTTAGGCTCCAACCTGAAGGTGAATCCAATCACCTTCCTTACACTACCCTACCACCCTAAACAACCATCAGACCATGTTTCAAAATTTTTAGACTTGATCCCCCTGCACTCAATCAATATAAAGAAACTATGATAAAAGCTTTGTTGCTTGGCTCGGTACGTATATCACTATCAAATACCAAAATCCTCACCACTCAATCCTACTCAATATGACCATTGTGCAGTAATATCTCAAATACAATCCTGCCTCTCCTCAATCACAAGGTCAAAACAAAGCACTGCACAATTTTCACATCAGGACCTAGAGTCTGCTTAAGTATTTGTTGTATTACAAAAACCCTCCCTATAACATCAAAACTTTTCATGTTTTGTTGACAACACTATCTCTTTATCAATCATATGTAACATAGAGTGGAATCGCTGTCATATGTCACAGGCTCATGGTTAGCCAAACTCTCAAGTCAAAGTCACTAGATGGCAATTATCATAGTTAAGTAACCATCCACTATCATATCGATATATCATTATCACTGTGCTATATCAACAAGTCAACATCCAAACAATTTCCTCGAGTAACTGTTATCATCAAGAAATTGTCATGTAGAAGGAACACAATCAAGTACCAAAAGATGTTATCAAATGCCAAGTGCACTCTCATGTAGATCATTGTCATAACACTATTATCAATGTCAATATGGAACCTCTTCCATCAAGGATTACACATAGTCGTCATAAAAGAGAACCTATAAGGTCTCTTGGAACACTCTGACAAATACTGTTGTCCTTATTGTTGTAGATGACTTTTAATTCACAGTTATCTTTAGCTTCAAATATTCTAATCAATTAAGAATAGCATGGTTGTGTACCTTTGTCTTTCTCTATAAGTTACAAGACCAAAATCCATTTACACTTGTCTTGTGAAAGCAAATAACTTTGAATTATGCCAAGATGTACGCCAATACCTAGTTAATCAAATGCAATAAATGCTTCAACAATCTAGTCATTGTACATGCACAACTTTCTTAGAGTATGGTAGTATCACTTTATTATAAAGTCACAACTTCTATACTTTACTAGTTCTATTTTTTTTATTTTTTATTATGTCTTCTAGATTGTGGAAGTAAGCGTGCTGTGACTGTGCTTGTATTTGCAATTGATTCTTAAGTCAACAGACCAAATAAAAGAATTTTGAGCTAGGCTTCAATAATTGATCTAGGAGAAATGCTTAGGTTTCAGATCTTGAGACTGGGTTTCAATAGTAGATATAGGCAATGCTCACATGGTCTGTTTCAACACATTAAGAGGTTTCAAAATGTTGTCATTTGTTGTAGGACTATTTATATATAAGTCCTTAGAGTAATATGGCTAGATCATTCAACAAATATCCCATTGTTGCTTTACACAGGAGATTTGCATGGAAGAATTATGTAAATTCTGCACTAGTTATGAGGTAGGTGTCTTGTCAATTAAATCTTTGCTTGCACCCTTCAACAATACCAAATCCACAAATCTTGGAGCTTCAAAAATTATGGTCTACTTGTAATCTTGTATACTATTCGCTACCCTTTGGCTCAAGATTCGATGTCTTAAAATATTGCTTTATAGGTCAATACATCACAGGTCTGAAATTTAGATTAGCCTAAATAAATTCACAAAAAATAACAAAAGAATATGTGATATGAAGTTAAGAGACTCGTTGTTGCATAGTGATATTTTTCTTCTGTTTCAGACTTTTGGTTTAAAAAACTAGGGCTTCAAATCTAGATATTGGTATGCTCAAAGTACAAATATGAGCTAAAAAGGTGTAGAATTGATGTCCTAGTGGACCAAGACTCATATATGTCAAGGTATTTACAAGTGATGTAAATAGGCCCGCGACCTTACACTAAAAAAAGGCCAAAAACTCCAATCTAATGCAAAAAAATGTTATAGAATTAGGGCACGTTCTTCCTTCGCTAGTCTTGGGAGGATTCTTCAAGCATATTAGTATTCTTCCTACAAAGAGTTATGCCCAACGTATCCCCAATAGAACCAATAAAAATAAACCCAAATGATACCCAAACCATAAACCCTTCCATAGATATTCAACGACTTCCACAGGGCTGAAAGGAAAGATTTCAGAGCTAATCACAAGATCATTGCAAATTTTTGTTTGCATACGTTTGGAGGAAGAATACATGTCCTTTTATAGATTTCCTTGTGAACGAGAGGGGATTCTAATTATGACTATTGGAATAAGTTTAGGAGGGAAAATATAATTAAATTTTTATTTTTTATTGAAAAATAAAGCCCTAAGAGAAAATTCTACCCTTATCGAGTTGGGGTTTAACATTTAGCTTTGATGAGGGACATTGCTTGCAGATGCAAATACATTTGAAATCCTCAATACAATGGTTGATTCTTAAAACTAGATGAGAAACCCTTAATATGGTAAATTGACCAATGATGAGGTGTCGTGCCACCACCCCTTGGGGTTTTGACCCAATGACTGGGGTCTTCAACTTCAAACATGGATATCTCTCAAAGAAGGAGGCCTCTCGGGGCATGCCACATACCATGAAAATTTTCTTGATGAGGAGAATCCATTGGTGAGGATATCCATGACAAATTCCTTGATTTTATTCTTCAAAAACCTTGAATAAGTTTGGGGTATGTCCATTGACTAGGACATTCAAACCTTGGAGCTAGGGTTTCCAACCATCCTTCATATTGAAGCGCCCAACTGATGTAATATAGACAAATATTAAGAGAATTCATTAACATGTGTTTGCATCAATGACAACACCATTCAACATATTGTGAATCAAAGAGATTCAAAAGCAAACAAGGAAACTCAATGATAAGTTCGCCATCTTGGATAAGAATCTTGCAGATATAGACTTCACAACTTCTAAAGAGGAGGATGCTTACCCTAATACCATTTAGATCGACTCACTATTCAAATATATGATTTTTTTTGTGGAAATTTGTTTTATCTAAAGCTAACAACAAGGTTGTAATTATAGATAGAATTAATAGTGTGTTTTTAAGTAATCAACTAAACAAATAATAGTCGAGTTATCTCTTAAATTTTGTTCACAAATTCAAACTGTTCATTGGGAGAAAAGTTATTTTATTGTGCTATCGGTCTGGCTTCCTAAGTGGCAAACCAATAGCCCTAGCTAATTATGTAAATATTTTATTAATGAAGTATTACAAATGTTTTTTTACTTCACGCAACTCATTTAATCTCAATCTCTTCACATGCCCTCTATATAAGCAAATGATATCGTTTTCATCTTTGCTCAAACCTTTCACTCATGTTATTGATTGTTCCAATGGATACAATAATTAGTAATGTTAATGGAGTCTAGTGTGGAATCACATGCGAGATTAACTCTATGCATGTTATATTTATGATCTCATATTGATCTTCTACTCTCATCCTACTAATTCCCTACCAATTTGGGTTATGTTGCCTTCAGAGGTACTTTAAGCCGAAGTTTTTCCTGATCATGATCGACATCTTCAGGCTTTGTTATGGTGGCGGGCATAACTATATGGTTTGCTACTTCATCTGTTTCTGAGTGAACTCTGGCATTAGCGCTTCCTTCTGTACTCGTCTCGGTTTCAACAATTGTTCCCAACAAATTGAATCTCTACAATTTGAAACAATGGAAATTAATTGGAATTTGCATTAGTAGATGACAACGTCCATCAACCTCCTTGAAAAAATACGAGCCTTGAAAGGAAAATTAGATCGAAAAAAATGGAATTGACACTCCAACAACAGATAAAATGTTTAAAGGCGCACCACCCAACCATTGATAATCAGACTGCCAACAATATTGCTTCCTGTCAAAATGTGGGCAGACTACTGCCTGATCTCAGCCAACTTCCCTAAGATGACTTGTTAGTTTTTGATGGATATGGTAGCATCAAATAGGTGTTCTAGTCTCATATGATGCTAAGAGGCTAACAAAAATTATATCTCTAAAACCTAGAAATTGTTTTGCGAGATAAGCTTGGGAAACACCTTAATTGAATTAATTTGATATAATGAAATTTTTTCCTAAGTTTAATTTGGGAAAAGTGGTAAATTAAAGATAATTGATTAAGGATGTTCGAAATTTCTCTACAAAATTTTTATTGATGAAGTATAATTGATCTCAGTCATTGATGGAGATTAAATCGTGGTCGTTGAAGACTCAATGAAAGATCATAAGAGAAATTCAAAGGGTTTGGAGAGATCATCAGTGTGATCGAGTTGTGAGAGGCAAATCGAGCTACCCAATTTGCAGTCTTCAGCAATGGCATAGTTCGAGCCAAGGGAAGAGAATCAGAGAGAGGAAGAGACAGATAATTTGGGAGCGAGATTCTGAAGAGATTCCAAGTGATTTTCTAGTGCCAGAGTGACAGGAAAAGGGAGGCCAAATAAATCGTGAATACATATGTAGATGAGGTCGTGCAAGTAGTGTGAATAGCCAAAAACCCTAGTGCGAGTTGTCGGAAGAGGGTTGATTCTGTTACCAGAGGTAAAATTAGCTTCCAAGAGGAAAAGCGAGTCACTTCCAAAGGCAGGGGGAGGCTAGAGGATCCAATTGGAGATAGATATAGGGTTGTTTTTGTTTCTCAAAGGCTATAGTGCGTGTTCAAGGAAACAATGCGAGTTTCTAGTGTCGGGTGCGAGCAAGTCAAAGGAGGCCGAGTTGATTTGCAGAGGAGATCTGGGATCTCTAGATTATTTTGCCAGTTGTGATTTGTATTTTCCATAGGATAGCCAATTGGGCATCCAGTTGTAATAATTCTCAAATTGTTGCATAATAAAGGAAACCCTCATTTGCTACACTGGTTTTCCCTTCGGGGTTTTTTCGGGGATGTTTAGTCCAAAAGAATGGTGTCAATTTTTATTTTGTGTGTGTGTGCATCTATTTCTTAGTTTATGTTTATAATTCCATAGTGTTTTATTTTGAAGAATGCATCAGTGATTCAATCATTATTTACCATAAACAAATAAATTTCTAATAATTTAGAAGATTAAAATCCAATTGGTGCATTCTTGGAAATTTTACAAGACCTCCCATCAATTCTCTAATGTATTTCCTCTGTGAAAGTGCTTTGCTTCTCAATTAGTTTTGCAAAGTTTATGCATGTAGATCGTCAGTAATCATCTACTTGTAATATTTTTTTTTGTAATTCGAAAAATCTCCTCACTAGAAGACTCACTACTAGATGAATTGCTATAGTTGTTGTGTAGATTTTAATAGAAAATCTTCTCATTTTTGTTTACAAAAAAAAATTACTTAAGAAAATAAAAGTAGTAGTTATAACAACTAGTTTTATTACAAATATGCCTAAAATTAATATTTACTAGCAATATTATGTTAAAGGATATAAATAAAAAAATTTCGAGAAAAACAAAACAAAACAAGTTTTTCATGCATGAGGGAAGTATACATCATAAAACCCAATGCTTTTTCCATTCCAAAAATCAATAAACTAGTAGAAATAACTCCATAAATTACACATTTCAAAATTGAAGTCTATCTCGAAATAGTTTGGTTCGCCGTGACTTATTATTGATTGACATTTTGCATCATGCAAGGGAGCTACTATTATGATGTCAACATCCTCGGTCTAGTCCTCTATTGATTCATTAATCTTAGGGGAGCTTTGATATCCTTCTTGTTGGAGCCCATATATCTTTCCAAATGATTAGACAATTGTTCTTCTAGAAAGAAATTATTCTCTATTTTAAGGGAAGTAAAGTGAAAAACAAACATTAATCACTCCTCCTGGTGAGCTCTGCTGGACAAAATGGAAACCCGGTTATCCAACTAGACCCATCACTCCCTCAATATTGCTAGTCACCTGGTCCTCATTAAACCTGTCTTGGAATCTCTCCCCATATGCCTCTTCTCAGTCTCGGGAGCCCCTAAATGGGTCCTCAAGGCCATGCACAACTTTCAAAGATCTTTCGTATGGGGCAGAACCAAAGAAAAAAACAAATGGGCCCTAGTCAACTAGAAGGATGTTTGTACACCTAAAAGTCAAGGGGGAGTAGGATTACGCGATCCTGAGCACAATAATAACATAATGGGAGCTAGCATATGGTGGAAATGGGTCTCCAACCCCAACACTCCACGGGCCAACCTATGGGCGACCAAGTATGCACAATCGTGGCCTAAGGAGGAACTCATCTGGTACAACTTAGAGACTGGGGGATCCCAAATCTGAAAAGCTGCAAGAAGCCAAAAAAGGATGATACAAAGTCATAGCTTATGGGAGCTGTGAAGTGGTACCCAAACAAGATTCTGGGAGGACTCCTGGCAGCAGATGCCAAGACTTTCCTCCATCTTCCCCAGACCTATATGGAGTGTGGCTCTCCAAGGAAGGCAAAGACAAAATGTATAGGACTTCTGGATGGACGACACCTCCCAAGGATATATGCAATGGCTACACATGAACAGATGGTAAGACAATGAACAACGAGTGCTACACAGACATATGGGAGGATCTCAACACCAAAATAAAAATCAGAGTAAGGACAGGACCTGACATCCTTCGCTAGGGGCATATGCCTAGTGGAAACTACTCGACCAATGAATATTACAACATACTTCATTAGCAGAACCTGGCCCAACATATCTCATTTGGAAAAAGATATGGATGGACTATCTTTGGCCTAAAGTAGCCACCTTCCTGTGGCTGCTCTGTAAACGACGCATCCTCACATGGGAGAATATTTTGAACAAGGGGTTTGTAGGACCCTCCAAGTTCCCTTTATGTCAGGAAAACCTGGAAACCATCGATCACCCGTTGGACCAATGTCCCACCGGTAATTTCTTGTGGGGTAGAATTGCAGTCTTATGTCGTCATTCCAACCAATTAAGGGGAAATATCATCAACACCATCAACAGCGAGATGAAAAATCCTTATACCAGCACTCTCCTGAATAGACTCTGGCAGATCATTCTGGGCATCCTCATTTGGAAGGAAAGGAACAACTGCATCTTCAAAGAGAAAGCATCCACATTAGAGAAGCTCTTGGACCGGATTCAAAACAACCTCTCTGAAACATTGGCCTTAGACTCTTGGAGTCAGGAGGACCTCCCCAGCTCTGCAGCAGAGTGCCACATATGAAACAATTGGCAAATGAGTCTAAACACCCCCCTGGATGTTAATCCTAGAAGCGCAGGTAGAACTCTTGCCCTTGAAAAATGGAAACCCCCTTAATGGCTTTTTCAAATGCAACTTCGATGGTGCATCCAAAGGCAATCCCGAAAATTCAGGATTCAGAGGCATTATCAGGAACTCTCAAGGGGATCGTTTATGGATTTACTACGGTAACATAGGTTGGGACAACAATAATTCTGCAAAGTTGGAGGGGCTTATACAAGGTATTCAAATTGCAATTGAGTTTCATTACTTCCCCCTAGATGTGGAGGGAGACTCGCAAGTCATAAATATGGCAGCCACAAGAATCCTCCAAGGATCGGCTTCCTCAAAGGTATCCAAAAGCTGGAGGCTCACCCATAAGCTCAAGGTTCTGGAACAGCTGATACACAACCATCGAGCCATTACTTTTGGCCACGTGCGCAGGAAGGAAAACTCCGTTGTTGATCTCCTTGTGAATAGAGGGGTGGAAAACAGCTGTGAGCTGTATCATTCCAAGCCAAATCAGGATAAGGACAAATCACCTCGACAAGAATGTCATACTCTCATACAAAAGAATCTTCTACCCCCGGATACAAGTGACAAAACTGACACGAGGGGAAATCATGTCTCACACACCCCGGAGGACAAAGATCTTTTGCGCAGAGCCTCACCTGCTGCGGATCCTCAAACCGTTAGCCATCCGCATGAGACTAACAAAATAAGGCATGATGATGAGATGCTGGGAACTACGTCACCCTGTCCATGGCACCCTTCCACTTCTATCACCATAAATTATTATCATGATTAACCCATATATAAGCCATCCCCCTTCCCTCGAGCCTGCTAAGGCGATCGATCATGGAACACAACTGCGTGCGGGGAATAATCATTTCCATCCTCCTCACATGTGTCCAATCACCTTTAAAAGGATGAGCTCTAAACCCCGAGCCACCCACAATATTTTCCCTCTGCCTTTTGTTTTTTTTTTTCTCTGCTCTGGAACTTACCTGATTTGAGAAGGCCACGTAACCTTTTTTCAGTGTTGTGCTACGTAGTCCCCTTTGGCCTATGAAATCCATTTTTTCCCACCTCTTCCCCAGCCCTTCTGACCCCCCAAGCCCTAGCGTTGTTTATCCCCCTGCTGCGTATCCCCCCCTTGACATCTCTCCCCTGCCTCATTGTGCAATGGCCCCCAGATTATGCCAGAGAACCATCTGAGGTGGATGAAGAGGGGCTCTCCCTGACTGTTATCACCATGATGAGGACAATTGACTGGAGTCTATGGAGGGCTCCTCCTCTAGCACTTTTGTGTGACAGAGCCCTAACCCCGAGCAGGAGGAGGCAACCCCTGTGCAAGCTGCGCAGAGAGGTAGGCACGGCCCGCGGAAGTCCACCATAGTGTAACAGACACACCCCCATCTCCACAAGACTGACCCGCTGCCAGTTCAGGAGAAGGAAGACGATGCTTCAAATGTTTGGGTGATGGATTCCGATGGCAACTGGACGCGCGTCCCTAAGGGAGTAGATCCGGAGTCCCCCAACTTCTACGCACCAATCCAAAAACCCAGACGTTCAGTGGCAGATTTAGAGGAAGAGGTTGCGCAAGAAATTTCTTGCCCCATGCAGGAGGAGGTACCCAACAACGATGATGAAGATGAAGATTGAGGCCTGCGGAGCTGCACAAATCTTCCATGTTTTTTGTCAACCATGCCACCATCAATGTTTTTTTGCTTATGCATATTGTGTGATACTTAGATACATTAGTGCTACTGCGCATATTGTAATTTTCTCTCTTAAGTTTTGTTCGGGCTGGTTTCCTCCTCTGATGCAGCCCCAAAACTGAGTAACCAAGGTGGGGATTGGCTAAGCGCAGCTTGCCAACCCCACCTGTAACATATGTAACATTTCGTTTTTCAAATTAATAGAATAGCCTAACTTACCCAAAAAAAAAATGCAAAACATTTGTTGTTTTATCTAAGTTGCTATATTTTAGCGAGGGTCTTGACCTCACAAGTAATCCTTTGCAAAGACTCATGAAATTTTTACTTCCATTATTTCAGGTTAGAATCCATTTCTTGCAAAGCCTATGCAATAATAACAAGAAATTTAGGAGGAATTTCATTTGTTGCAACTTGTCAATCTTTCACTATGTCGAACTATAACCTGACTTGTTGGTACTCTAATTCCCATGTTTAGACATAATTCATGGCATTTTCCATGTCTAGACATATTGTTTGTAATTGTTGTGCTCCATTACAAAAGTCCCATTTCACCAGGTTCAACTAATTTTTTTATTGTAGGGGCATATTCAATGAATTCAATAATTTGGTAGCTAGCTGGCAGGCCCTGGTACTGCACCAAGAGTGTTACAACCCCCAGGGGCTCCTCAACTTAAATTATCAACTCGGGTTTCATACAAACTTAGAGGTGACAATGTTATATGCATAGTAGGTTAGGTTCTACTCATGCCACCCTTAGTCATGACATCAGATCAAGGTGTTCAAAGACAAATCCTCCAACTTAACTATAGTGAAATCTTGTTGATGAAAGCACAATTGAAAACTGATTCTAACTGGGAAAGTGAAAATATCATTTTTTCAACTTGCATATGCTAATTGACATTACATGAAAGAGAAAGGGCTAATTTACTGGCATAAGTAAATCTACTCTATCTTTCACAATTCATTAAATTAGTAACCTATTTTCATGTATCATTGATCTACTTCACATTTGATTGAAAATTAGAAATATAACTTGTATCATGCTTATGAATGAAAAACACTATTTATACTATGTTTTGCAGCGAGAAAAAGAGGAGGTTAGAGTGGTATAATATCTTCTCTCGATCATAAAATCAGAAAGTGGGGATCATTATTCATCCTAACTATGCTAAGGTTGAAGTGGGGAGTAAAATAGTTGGAGAACAATGGTGTTATAGGCTTGCTATAGGTGTTTCTATAGGAGGTGATGTATTGCTATAAAAGGACTTGTATTGCTACAAGAGGGGTTCTGAGAGACTTTTGAGGGTGGATATGGTGTTTTTAGGGCAAGAAGAGATGAATTAAGGTAGAAGGGAGTGAATGAATGTTGGGGAAGCCTCCTGGCCAAGCACAAGACATCTCAAAGTTCTGTCTTGCACCAAGATGAATTCCCACAATGGCCTTAATTTCCTAAAGAGAGTGATTGTGGAAACAGAGTTTTGGGAGCTTAACTGAAGGGTGGAAAGAGAAGATGGAGAAGTCAAAGTGGAGATAAAAGAGGTGCCCTCCCCTGTAGATCAACACAACCCTGCAACTAACCACACAAATGCATTAATTGATCATTAACACAATGATATAAACTATGATGGAAAATATGAGTTGAATTTGAATAACATCTATTCTATGCCACAACATTATTATGATCATTGAATTAGCTCCTAAGTTGCAAAAAGTAAATATGAAGAAGGACAACTAACATCTATCTATTTCCAAGAAAACATAAACAAAATGTTTTTTGATTGATATTGTAAATCTTTCCAACCATTCTCCCACAAGAGAGGTGATAGGTAAGCCCGCAATCACAAGTTTTGATAGCTTAACACCTACTGCAATAAAAGAAAGACATAAGATGCTTTACACTAAAAACAAGATAGAAATACAGAAGAGGGACTAAAGCCTCTGGGTTGGGCCCAAACCC
Organism: Pinus albicaulis; assembly: GCA_034641835.2. Classification (NCBI taxonomy): domain Eukaryota; kingdom Viridiplantae; phylum Streptophyta; class Pinopsida; order Pinales; family Pinaceae; genus Pinus; species Pinus albicaulis. The sequence goes on along the minus strand of MU968359.1, from coordinate 10,760,773 downwards.
AAAGGTTTCAACCCTCTAAAACTAGCTCAAATGTAGCTTAATAACCAAATTCTCATTATCGGAAAATAGTAGTCTCATACATCACATGAAAGTTAACAATGACAATGTCAATCCCTGGGCTCAATAGCTACTCATAGTTGAATCAAAACTTCGAATCCTAATGAACCTTTCAACTCATTTATTTATGCAAAAAGGTAGTTGAAAGAAACTCCCTTGAAAATAGGAGTGATTCCCTCATTGATCTCAAAAACCGTGGATTTGGTCCTCCTTAAGCTTCACTTGCACGTGGAGTTACTCAGCTGTCAATGAATTCAAACTTGTGAGTGAGGATTTTGTGATCTCAAGTTGAGTTAGGGAATTAATGAGGTGGAAAAATTCCCTATATTCTCTCTTGGTTGTCTCCATCAAGCTCCTGCATAGTAAATTCCTCAAAACTGCTTCTTTTTCCTACAATTAAACCACATTAGGCCACATACTGTGAAAAACACCTTTTACTCTTCTTACTAAGCATATTATAACCAAAAATGTTAATTAATGTGAGAAAATGATAATATTAGGGCTCGAGGATAGAATAATGATATTCAATATATACCTATTGATGAGACTCACCATCACCCCCTTGTTGAAGGTGTTGCTCATCCTCTGAGCAACTTAGTCATCCATGTGAAGCACATTCATGGCCATGGTGGCCTCTTTGACATCCCAAGGCACCTCGGATGGTGTGCCGTCTGGTGGATAAAAACCTGCATTTGTCTCTATATGTGTCCGTACCTTAGGCTTCTATGTTTGGTTTATTCCTTCTTGTAAACCTAACAACAAAGGTGGATTTAGTTTGAGTCCTATCCATTTGATATTAATTATTTTCCTGACTCTCTAATACAATGGTGTTCTCTCCAAGGAATTCCTTAGTATTTTAGGAGAGTGATATTATCTGACTCGTAGACTGTGGGGTAAGGCATGCCATCTTCTCTGATAGGCTTGTATATTCTCTACTCCCAACATTCTAAAAGTGTCCTCAAAGTGCAAAAGCAAAATCAGAGGATATGAGGTCATGATTGTTGATGACAACCTTAGAGCTTACTTGCTCTGCACTGATATATAAGGGGTCATTCTCTTATTTTGTCATTACCTTTTTCACCTCTTCAGCCCTTGCCTCCTCATGAGTCAACCCAGATTTCAATGCCATTAATTGCATATCTCCCAATCTTGAATTTAGGTCACAAATATTTAAATCTGTAAGAATGAAATTAAGCATATAAAATTCAACTAGCTTTTCCCTATCTTCCATACTTGCCTACTTGCAAAACTCAATAAACTACTCGTAGTATTGAAAAGGAAAAGAATCACATTGTGCTAATGTTTTTATTTGAAACTGTGGCCATTTTCCCTTGATGACAAGAGTATAAGATTTTTATGGATGCCTGCATTGTAGGGCTTCCGTAGAGAGACTTACCATGGTGGCAAGTTGTGTTTCTTTTTATTGTAACTGCTCTCTCAACCTTGTGTTTTCTGCCTGCATCATCTCCCTCATAATGAAATCTATTAGTCTCAAATCACTCAAATCCTTGCCCATTTTAGTGACCTTCTCCTCCATGAGGCCCACATATTCCACATTTCTAGATTTGGAAATTTGCATCCATCTATGTGTCCTGCCCCTTTCTATCTCTAACTCATAGAGGAGCGGGACTGCAAATTTTTTAGGGATAATCCTTCCTCCTTCAAAAAATTTGTAATAGGACTCCGATTTGGGTTTTGGATTGGCCTCTTGAAGCTCTTGGAGGCCCTTTTTAATTGATTTTGAGGTGGTTGCTTCTTCTTGTAGCTCATTTTTTTGCTCTAGTAGTATATCCCGTTTCTCTTGTAGCAACCCCTATTTCTCCTGTAGCTCTTCTTTTTATGCTTTCTTAAGGGAAATTTGTGTCTTGGGTCTCTTAAAGGTTACTTCCCTGGTGGCCGTCCTTCCCACAGATGTCACAGGTGGCTTGGTTTTAGTTTTAGGAGAGGCAATATCCTCAATTTTTCTTTCACTAGACCCCACTTCTCCCTTTTTACTTGGTGACTTAGTAATAGTGATATGGAATTTTGAAGGAAGTTGTGGTTTCCCTTGTCGTTGATCCTTGTTCTCTTCCTTGTTTTGAAATATAGGGGAACTTGCCTTGGCTACCTCCTTTTGGCATGACAGGTGTGCCTAATGTAGCCAATGTTGCAACCACTTCTTGCTTAGTATCCCTTGGGGATAGACTTGTTTGATGTTATTATTTCTCTGTTTCTTGGGGCTTAGAAGTATCCTCAAGGCTTATTGTTTCATCTAGTTGTTTCTTTCCTTCTTCTTACTTAATATATACTTCTCCTTCCTCTATTCCTGCTACCTCTTCTTCCTTTGTTTTTTCTCCCCTACCTCTAGTGATAGAGGCTGGTGTTTCTCCAGGTGTGATGGCTTGGGTTTCAATGAAGGTATCCCTGCCCATGTCTAAAAAATTTGTCCATAGGACATGATTCCTTAAGTGGCTCAAATCATCCACCATAATTAACTTGATGAGGCCATGGTGAGCTATGTGTTTATGTTTTCCTTCCCCCACCTTTTGGCTCATTTCAATGACTGATTGTTGGAGGAAATGGGGAAATTTTGGCTCATTTCAATGACGGATGGAAAAAGAAGGTAGCAAAGACAAGAAGAATTCTGCTGGAAGGTGTGATGGACCATATTGTGTCCAACCTTCATGGGAAAGCCACTCCATTTGCAATGTGGAAGGCTTTGACAGATTTGTTCCAAAGCAACAACGACTAGAGGAAGTTGGCGCTGAAAGATAAGCTCAGAAAAATAAAAATGGAGAAAGGCGACAATATTCCAAAATATCTCACGAAGTTTGTCCATTGTAGGGATGAACTGGGAAGTGGGGGATTACTGTTGACGATGAAGACTTGGTGAGCTTGGCTCTCCTTGGGCTTCCGAAGAGTTGGCATAGCTACGAAGACTCTGTCAATGGATGGGAGAAACTGCTGGGTTGGGAGCGACTTTGGTGGGATCTTGTGCAGGAGGAGATAAGGCGAAGTACCAGGGATGGCTCTTCATTGAAGAATGAAGATGAAGAGAATTGCGCTTTGGCTGCCAAAGCAAGGAAGGGGAAGGGGACGAAATCCCATCCAAAATCTGAAGCTAAAGGCAAGAAGCAGGATTTGTCTAAGGTGAAGTGTTTTCATTGTCATAAACATGGGCATTTCGCCACTAACTGCCCACAGAAAAAGAAGAACAAGAAGGTTGCTGGAGCTGCAGCTGGAGAAGCCTTAGCCTCGCAATTTAAACTTGATTTCTCTTTTATCGCATGTGTTGTTATGGCATCCCTCACCGAGCTGGGATGGCTAAAGAGAAGGAGCCTTATACTGTAAAGAAAATACAACACAGTTCATTGGAAGAATTTTCAAAATGTGTCCCTCATTCCCCCCCCCATTATCCCCTCTATGACCTTAATTTACCCTTCATTCCCCATTAAATCCCCTTTAAACCTAATGAAATCCCTTTATTCAGGTTTAAATCCCCATTTTCCCCCCTATCGAAACCCTCAAAATCCTTCAAAATTTTTCATTTTTAGTCCAAATCCTTCATTTCTAACATATCAGGTCTTAAGCCCCTTTTGCTTAAGCCCGAGCCCCTTTTCCACCATGAGATTGGGCCCCATGACCGAGCACTACGCCCATCGGCAATCGCACGTCACTCTTTCCAAGTTCCCGCTTCCAATTTTTCTGTTTCACCGATGGCTGATCCTCCGATAAGATCTGGACCGTCCATTCCCCAAGATCCGACGGCCATCGCATCACTCCATCGCATTGGGGGTCGCCCTTTCCCTTTCGCCTTCCTTTCTCCACCAATAATAATCCCCTGTCGATGAAATCCTATCCGTTGATCTCTCCCAGATCCAACAGTCCTCGCTCATCGTCACCCTAACATTCCTTGTGCATTGAACTCTTTTTCTGTCGATGTGCGAAACCCCGATGCAATCTCGACCGTTGATCTCCGTAGATCCAACGGTCATCGCTCATCGTGCTTCACCTTGCTCCATCGCACATCGCAACCGATATGCCGATATTCAGAGATAATCTCCACCGTTGATCTCCGCAGATCCAATGATCATCGCTCCATCACGCTGCCCCCATCCATCGCACATTGCAGCTGATATGCCGATCTTCTGAGATAATCTCCACCATTGATCTCCGCAGATCCAATGGTCCTTGCTCCGTCACACATCACACTTCGGCAATTCCCATTTCCACTTCCCAAACCGTTTCCCCGCCGATGCATTTTCCTGATTGCATCTCCACCGTTGATCTCGTCCCCGATCTAATGGCTCTCGCTCCATCGGCATATCGCAATCACTTCCTCTGTGTTCCTCCACCCGTCTGTCTGGATCTCCGATATGCGAAGCCCTGAGTCAATCTCAGCCGTCCATTTCTCCAGATCCAATGGCCCATATTACTCCCACATTTTTAACCCTGCCCTTTCCATTCTCCTTCATCGCCAGATCCTGACCGTTGATCCTCACGATCCAATGGATCCCATTGATCCCCTCTTTTCAACTCCGCCCAATAGTTTTTCGCTACCCGACAAAACTGATGACGTCATCCGTCGGGTCCCACCTTTCTTTACCTCACTCATTCTTTCTCCTCGACGTATCTTCGATGTTGATCCTCAAGATCTAACGACCCTCGCTTCATCGCACATTCGCCTTTCACCCCTCCCCTCGCACCATTCATGCCTTTGTGTAATTTCGCGATGCGTCCTCCTCCGTTCGATTAACCCAAATGTACGGTGCAGGTTCACTGCGGGGGCACCTGACCAAAGTGGCCCGTACTCCCCAGTGCCCTCGTAGTTGACTCATTTGAATGCTGAAGATCTTCATCCAATGGTCCATATTCACTGTGGGGGCACCCAGCCCGCAAACTCGTCCGTACCCTCCATCCCCCCGCATTTGATCTCAGCCATCGACCTTCTCCAGATTCGACGGCCATCGGTTCTCCTCCCATATAATCCCGCTGGTCCCACCCGACTGCACTGGGATTTTCATTGTGCTTCTGTTCAATCTCCACCGTTGATTTCCCCAGATCCAACGACCCGCATTCATTCTTGTGCCCTTTTCACCCAACCCCTTCGTCATGCTTTTTCAAAGTGAAATGGGTGGTTTTAAAGGGACACGTGTCAGCCATCAAGCCGTATCGCGTTCATTTGGCCCATTACTGTTTACCACTAAGCCCCTGTTGGAAATACTGAGAGGGGGGGGGTGAATCAGTATTTCTTTCAATTAGAGCATTAGTTAATCTTCAATTATTATCAATGTTTTTACAATGATAGCAGCAAACAAGAGGAACACAAATGCGCACAGTTTTTAAGGTGGAAACCCACTCAGGTACAAAAACCACCTAATTCTTTTCTAATAATTCTTTAATATTCAACTCCAATTGAAAATAAATCTCCAACTTCCTGGAATCTAGAAAAGAATTCTTCTCCAGCTCCCACTGGATGGACACTTCAAGGCCCGAGATTCTTCAGTAGTCAACTGAATGGATGCCCCAACACCCAATGAGCTACAAATCACCCTAGCACCACCCTACCACCCTATAGAAGAATAAAATAAGAATGGACTCCCGTACTAGGGAAAATGGTCCACTTTACAATGATATAGAATGATGTAGAAGAAGAAGATATAATAGACCATAACCCCAACTTTGACACAACCACCTAATAATGATCCTAGACCTCCCAACACTGCCTCTTCAACCCTTGGTAGATAGATACTAGTACAATTTGTACAATAATGTATTTACAATGACTAAGTATAATGATACCTTTACAATGATTGTATGCAATGCTGCCCTCTTGAAGACTTCATATGATGAAATTCTTGTTGCTGTTATGCACCTTGGTTGCTGCTCTTGTCATGCTACCCTCTGCTGCACCTTGCTTTGCTTTTCTGCCGTAGAAAGTCTGGTCCTTTGCGATCCTTGACAACACATGATCTAGCTTTTTCTTGCCTTCTAGGAGCTCGATATTGAATTTGGTATATCTCTGTTATTTCAGATCCTCAGTATCTGATTTTATGTCCTATAGTATTCCTCTAATTCATCTTTCCAATTCCATAGGTCTGACCCAATTTGGATTCTTCAAGAGAGATTTATACCCAATTTATCACAATGCCCTAATTATGGACTGTTTCAGCAGAGCACACTTGTACGGCATGCCACGTGTCACTTTTTCTTAATTTGGCTCTGAAATTGATAGAGAGAAAACTGTAGACTATGCACTATCTTCTTATTTTTACAGAATCCCAATCCGATACTCAGAGAGAGAGTTATGATGATTTTACCAAGGTCACTTCTTTGAGATGAATTTCAGGAGCCTGCAAAAACCCTAACTTCCACAGATCATATCTCCAAAAATATTGCGCACTTTGATCTAAAATTTTTACTATAGCTTCCTCAGGATTTCAGCTTCACCGCATAGAAATTTAAACTTCTGAACCTTCGTAGAAAAAAATTTAAAGCAAAAATTCCACGATGACCTGTTTCAGATGGCTGAATCCCTTACATAAGGAGGAAATGAAGATCACAATTTATTTGAGTGCTTAAGTTGAGAGGGGCTTCAACAAGTGAACGTGGGAGGGATTTTAGGAGCTTAAAAAATATTAATTATGAATTTTCAATGATCCATGCCCCAACCCCATGGGGTTTTAGCCCACTAACTGGGGTTACAAACTTCAAACATGAATATCTCTCAAACTGTGAAGAATCACATGACATGCCATATATCAACGGAAACATCTCGACAAGCAGAAACCATAAAAATCATTATTGACCCAGAATATATTAATTTGGTAGGTAAAAATTCCCATGAAATATTGGGTTAGCCCCTGGTGCTGCTTGGGTTGACATCAATGACAACCACTGATCAAGAATCTCCCCCTTTGGCATTGATGGCAACACAAGTACTCCCCCTGCGATCATGACACCTCTTCCTACAACATTCTCTCCCCCTTTGACATCAATGGAAAAGGGTAACTCCCCCTGAAACACAACCATCCTGCAGACCTGTACACACTTCCACTCCCCCTTTATATTCTAAAAAAGGAAAATCTAATGAGAACTTGGGAGAATCCCAAGCTTTTGGAGAAGATATTCCAATGCTGGTGAATATTTAATATGTGATTCTTTTGGTGCTGCTTGGAATCTTGCTACTTGTCTAACTGCTTGTATAACATCTGGTTGGGAGGCTGTTACATATAGAAGACTACTAATCATAGATCTGTACAACCTTTGATCCACATCCTTAGATGAGTCGTTTATGCTCAATTTGCAACCTGTTACCATTGGAGTAAGGATGGGTTTACAATCTTCCATTTTAAATTTCCTGAGCATTTCCTTGATATACTTAGCTTGAAATATAAATATTCCTTTCTCTTGCTGAGATATTTGAAGCCCTAAGAAGTATGTCAGCTCACCAAGTAAAGACATCTCGAAATCACTTTGCACCTTTGTAGCAAACTTCTTACTTAGTCAATCATCATTGCTACCAATTATTGTATCATCCTCTTTAGCTATTAGACATGCTTTGGTTGCTTCATCTAGAACATATATGTCGTTTGGAGCTCGACTTGCTGTAGCCACAATTTCACCATACATGCCTTTCCTGATTTCACATTTCGTGGAGTTGAATAGTATTGTGTGTCCTTTATCACACATTTGTCCAACATTGAGTAGACTGTGATTCATGTTTTCTACCAATAGAACATTCTTGGCTAGAACATATTTGCTTCCAAGAGTGACAATACCTGATCCTATAACATTTGAAGATCCATCATTTCCAAAGGACACAGTTCCATCCTTCTTCTGTTTCAGAGATACAAATTTATTTCTATCTCCAGTCATATGTGCTGAGCAACCGCTATCAACATACCACACATCTTTGTTCTTTTGAGCCTTGAGAGTGAGAGGACAATTATCATTCTTCTTCTTCTTCCATGTTCGTTCATTCTGTGGCTTCGAAGATTCTTCTAGAGGATTTTCAAGTCTGTAGTCTTTGGCTATGTGTCCAAAGTTTCGACATTTGTAACATTCAATATTATTTCTTAAATGTTCAAATCTATTGATATTTCGCTGAGCCCTGGGAGGTTCATATTTGACAGATCTCCTGGAATTGTATTCGTTCCTAGGGTACGTGCGACATTCTACAGCTTTATGACCAAATTTTCCACATGAATAACAGTAGCCAAAAAAAATATGTTGGTACCTGGATGGAAATTTTCATCGAGGAATTGTCTTCCAAGGTTGTTCTTGTGAATCTTGTCCAATGAAGTCTACATGCATGTCATATCTCATAGGTTCATTGTATTTTGTTGTAGAAGGTCCTGCTTCTTCTTCTTTGTAACCGATGCCAATTTTGTCATTGTAAGATCGTTGATTGTTGATGAGTTCTTCCAATGCCCTTGAGCTGTTGGCATAGTTTTGGATAGTTTTTCCTTTCTTCACTTCCTCATGCAGCGAGACTACTTCGGCTTCTAATTCTTCCCTTTCTTGGTTGCTTTCTTCCAACTTATTTTTAAGTGACTCTTCAATGCATTTGTGTTCTTCAACTTCAATTTTGAGACCTTGAACTTGTTCTTCAAGAGTTTTGGAACGGATCTTCTCCGCCTTGAGATATTTTATAAGCTTGATTGCTTCCTCATAAAATTCGTCTATGGTCCATCCTTTTTCTTCATTTTTTGATACCTCTTGCTTATTATGCTTGGGTTTATTGTGCTTGGCCATAAACAATACTCTCTCATTGGCTTCTTCTTCACTATCATTGTCTTCATCGGATGATGAGCTATATTCTTTAGAGAGAAAGTTCCTTTTGGATCCTTGCTTGTTCAATTTCTTAAAGCCTTTCTTTCTTTTTGAGTTGCCATTACTTTTGTTTGGACATTTTGCTGCAAAATGCCCAACCTCATTATAGCTGAAACATATCAATGGAAGTTTACCTTTGAATTTTCCCTTACCAATTTGTAGTTTTCTCGTGAAGTAAGCATATTCTTCATCTGAAAGAACTTCTTCATCATCTCCCTTTTCTTCACACTTGCAGGTGCATGTATTTTAAATTGAAGGTTGTTTATCCTTATTGGTTTTCTTAGATGCAACGAACGCAGTTTCTAGATGCGAAGTACCCTCTTCTTCATCAAGTCTCATTTCATATACTATGAGAACTCCATGTAATTCCTCTTTGCTGAGTTTGTCTAGATTTGCACTGTATTCTAAGAATGATACCTTTGGGTTGAATCTCCCTGGTAACGTTCTAAAAATCTTCCGTATAATATTCTTCTCATCAACTGGCTCTCCCAATCCTTCTAGAGTATTGGTTATTTCATCAACGTATTGAAAGTATGCAGCAATGTTGCAATCTTCTTTCATTCTGAGTTGATCAAATTTTTCTCTATAGATTTGAAGCTTTGCTTCTTTGACATTTGAGTCACCTGCATATATATTCTCAAGCTTGTCCCATACATTTTTGGTATTTTTACAACCCAACACCTTATGATAAGCAGATTCAATAAGTCTAATGATAATAATATTCTTTGCTTTTGCATCATTTACCAAATTCTTCTTACCTTGTTCATCCACGGTTGATGTAAATCCATTTTAAACAGTCTCCCATACTTCATAACCTTGCGCGAAGAGATAGACCTCCATTCTTCCTTTCCAAAGTGCATAATTATTTTCATTGAATAGAGGTACACCATTCTTGGTATGATCCATGACCTACTTCCAGTTGTTAAACTGCTATTGAGAAACCAAGCTTTGATACCAATTGTTGGAAATACTGAGAGGGGGGGGGGGGGGTGGGGGTGAATCAATATTTCTTTCAATTAGAGCATTAGTTAATCTTAAATTATTATCAGTGTTTGTACAATGATAGCAGCAAACAAGAGGAACACAAATGCACGCATTTTTTAAGGTGGAAACCCACTCCGGGACAAAAACCACCTAATGCTTTTCTAATAATTCTTTAATATTCAACTCCAATTGAAAATAAAGCTCCAACTTCCTAGAATCTAGAAAAGCATTCTTCTCCAGCTCCCACTGGATGGACGCTCCAACACCCGAGATTCTTCAGTAGTCAACTGAACGGATGCCCCAACACCCAATGAGCTACAACTCACCCTAGCACCACCCTACCACCCTATAGAAGAATAAAAGAAGAATGGACTCCCGTACCAGGGAAAATGGTCCACTTTACAATGATATAGAATGATGTAGAAGAAGAAGATATACTAGACCATAACCCCAACTTTGACACAACCACCTAATGATGATCCTAGACCTCCAAACACTGCTTCTTCAACCCTTGGCAGATAGATACTAGTACAATTTGTACAATAATGTATTTACAATGACTAAGTATAATGATACCTTTACAATGATTGTATGCAATGTTGCCCTCTTGAAGACTTCATATGATGAACTTCTTGCTATTGTTATGCACCTTAGTTGCTACTCTTGTCATGCTACCCTTTGCTACACCTTTCTTTGCTTTTATGCTGTAGAAATTCTGGTCCTTTGCAATCCTTGACAACACATGATCTAGCTTTTTCTTGCCTTCTAGGAGCTCGATATTGAATATGGTGTATCTCTGTTATTTTAGATCCTCAATATCTGATTTTATGTCCTATAGTAGTCCTCTGAGTCATCTTTCCAATGCCATAGGTCTGACCCAATTTGGATTCTTCAAGAGAGAGTTATACCCAATTTATCACAATGCCCTAATTATGGACTGTTTCAGCAGAGCACACTTGTACGACATGCCACGTGTCACTGTTTCTTCATTTGGCTCTGAAATTGATAGAGTGAAAACTAAAGACTATGCACTATCTACCACTTTTTAAGGAATCCCAATCCGATACTCAGAGAGAGTTATGAAAATTTTACCAAGGTCACTTCTTTGAGATGAATTTCAGGAGCCTGCAAAAACCCTGACTTCCACAGATCATATCTCCAAAAATATTGCGCACCTTGATCTGAAATTTTTACTACAGCTTCCTCAGGACTTTGGCTTCACCTCATAAAATTTTTAGCTTCTGAACCTTCGTAGAAAAAAATTTAGAGCGAAAATTCCACGATGACCTGTTTCAGATGGCCGAATCCCTTACATAAGGAGGAAATTAAGATCACAATTTATATGAATGCTTAAGTTGAGAGGGGCTTCAACAAGTGAACGTGGGAGGGATTTTAGGAGCTTAAAAAATATTAATTATGACTTTTCAATGACCCATGCCCCAACCCCATGGGGTTTTAGCCCACTAACTGGGGTTACAAACTTCAAACATGAATATCTCTCAAACCGCGAAGAATTACATGGCGTGCCATATATCAATAGAAACATCTCGACAAGTAGAAACCATAAAAAGCATTATTGACCCAGAATATATTAATTTGGTAGGTCAAAATTCCCTTGCAATATTGGGTTAGCCCCTGGTGCTGCTTGGGTTGACATCAATGACAACCGCTGATCAATAGCCCCCACAAGAAAACCACTCGCGGTTTTCCGCAAAACCACCCATCATATTTCCACGCCATATTTTGATTTAAACCCTGGTTTTCGCCTCCGCCGTGGTTTTACCTTCCATCGCTGCATTCGAACTTCCTCCGCATTGCTCCATAACCCCTCGCTGAGCCATCTGAAGCAGTCTACCCCTCATCGCAAGATTTATTTAATTGGTTTGTTGTCTGTGTAGGTTTTCATGGCCTTTTAAGTACACAGGCTGTCTCATAGCCAATCACAGTGGCTCGAGGCCAAGGATGACGATCCTCCATGCCCAGGAAGCAGAGAAAAAAGATGCAAAGGGTTAGTTTCACGTCTCAGTCGATGGATCATGACCATTGGCCATTCTATAAGACCCTCCAGCACAGAAGGCAAACTCATCCACTACCATCATACTACACCCTCCAGTGAAGAAGGCCAGTCCTTCCCACGACTAACGGTATTGCCTTCGCTAGTAGCGGCAGTGGCTCCGCCTCATCAAACAACAATGATAATTCATGACCGGGCCTATGTGGCCTTTTTACCTTATGATCTTTCACTTTTTCATTTCGGGTGAAATCTTTAGTTCACTCCTGTAGTTTTTACTTTCAGTTAGTAAATTGTTGACATTTCAGTTAGAAATGGCTTTAGGCCTGTGTTGTAAGATGATGAGAGGCAATTGTACCTCATCATTAATTCCTTTTTTTGATTTAGACCTGAAAAAACATACAAGTACGCGTGGAATATATTTTCCCAAAATATCTTCTTGCACATAGGAATCAGAGGTTATAAAAACAGGAAGAAAACACCAACAAAAGGTTCCAGATTTTCCAAAGGACTCACTAGTTCAAGTATTCTGTATGTGTTTTGTATGAACTTTGATAATAGATGTTTGAAGTTCCCGTAGGGATTCAGTAATAAGAAGCTTTGCTGGGATTGGGGATTCCGCTCTGGATGATTCACAGTTTGTAACTCCTCTCCATGTTTTTTAATACAAATGTTCATTTCGTATCTCTTTACATTTCTTGTATCTAATGCTCTGGAATGTGAGTGCTCCCATGTTTAAATATGAATTTATCATAGCAGATACTCATATTTAATCATCTATAGCGCTTTAACTATGGCTCAGGCATGATACTTTTTTTCATTTTCTATCTCTTCCGCTGTTCTTCCGATACTAACTACAATGGATTCTTATCTTTGAACGAGTCTAGATATATGGATTCTAATCTTTGCATGAGCTCAGTATGTATGGATTCTTATCCTTGAATAAGCCCGGTTATGGTTGATATCTTACTCCATCTTCTGCCATGGTCATCGCTCACATATAACTCGATATCTATGTATTCATTTTAGAAGTCAGCCTCCTTTACAACATTCTGTCTTAAAGCTGTCTAATACATTTACTTATTGCAGTTTGTACTCAGTTTCTACAGTTTTCCTAGTTGTTGTGTTTAACTTTTGGGTGTTGGTTTCACCCTTATTAAAACCATTCATCCGAGTGATAGTTGCATGAGAGCCAAACATTTCCAACTGCAGTCAGTTGATTCATATGCTCCTAGCATTTAAGATGTCCTAGGCACTGGTCTTTATACAACTCAAGGCTGTCTCTAGGAGCTACAAAATATTTTTGGCGTCTTTGCCGGGGAAAGAATTTAAAGAACTAAATCCTTGGGCCTCGACAAATATTCACCCACCCTTCAGAATAGGTGAGCAGGAAAGGTTAAGAGTTGTAGATGCCTCACCTTGGAAACTCCACTATCATTCAAAGATAAATCTATTTGCAGTCTTGGCTTCCCGAAAGCCACACTTGAGGTCAGATACATCCCAGTTGAGAACACCTTCAGTGTCTGATCCAGAGAAGGTTTTGCACAAGAGAAGTTGGACAGAAAGACAATCAGCTTATATAGATATTCCCAGATTCTCCCTGGAAGACTCTCCGTCCTCCTCTCATTAGCTCAAGATCAAGGTCCTGATTCTATGGAAAGAACCCTTGAATATACTTCAGATAGCTCCTCCCTTGAAAATATTGAAGTAAAAGATGAGGCAGAATCTGTAGATACCACGAGCTTCTTTCTACATCCCACTCCCAAAGCCGAAGAAGTTAAAGAAGTCACAGAGGTTTCCACTTCTCATATTCCAGCAGTTCAATCAACCCCTCAAGTCGTTGTTCAATATATCCCCATTGTCATACATACTTCTCTTCCACCACCTCCTATCACACATCATAATCTCCTGCCACCTCCACAACCTCCGATGGTTGTTCCTAGCTTCCTATTGAACAAATATGCCCCCCTGGCATTGCCTCAGATCTTGAACGATATGGCTCAGGATTACTTAAAGATCCTACCTCGTTTCAATGGAGAAATTGATACTAAAGCTCAGAAGTACCTGGAAGTTTTTTGCGCCTTCGCAGAAAATGTTAATGTTGAACATCTAGATGTGGTGTTGAGATTGTTTGTCCAGTATCTAGATGGAGAGGCAAGAAAATGGTTCAAGACCTTGGGGGACCGCTCCATAAATAACTGGGAGGAAATGGAAAATGCCTTCATCAAGAAATGGGGAGAGAAGAAGGAACACGGGTACTGTCTTACATAATTCAACGCACTCAGAAAGAGACATAATGAAGATGTGTCCGAATTCATCAAGAGGTTTAATAAATTATATACGAGTCTCCCAGCCGAAATGAAGCCTCACCAGATCGTTGCTAAAGTGGTGTTTGTAGCAGCCTTTGAGTCAGAATTCAGATTCTCTTTAAGAGAAAGGAAGTCTGCTACTCTGGAAAAAGCCCAGACTGATGCATTGGAAGTGGAAGCTAACTTCGCTTCTACGGGTAAATCAAAAGGGGGGTCAGACCATGATGCTAGACGGAGAGGGAAAGAAGAAGCATCTACCTCCGGTCAAGATAGAGAGGTAGCATATTACAAAATAGAGGAGATGAGTAAAATGATCAACAACCTTTCGAGCAAGCTGGTGAAGCTTGAGCTCATGGCAAAGAAATCACCCTCCAAGCCATTCCAAATTGCTCCAAATAGAGGATTTAACCCACAATATAGAAAGCCTCCTCTTCAAATATTGCAGAGAGAGCGGAAGGAGCAGCAAGACCACATACAGCCCCCACTGTATCTATAAGGGCAGATGGATGGCCCTGCCGAAGACATTCCCGACGGGAAAGATGATCAATATCTTTCTTACTCAGACAACGATGAAGTTGAGTCTTCTTTGCAAGAAGATGAAGGAGTGGAGCTCTCCTTGCAAGAAGAAGAAGAAAAAACATGTGCTGCTGAAGATCTAGAGATCGATGATTACTGTAAATAGTTTGTAGACTTCATGCAAGCACAATTCCATAGAAAATATGATCTCAGGTCCTCTGGAAAGAGAACCCGCACACAGGAACAAGAAGAAGAGACGCCTCAGAAGGAGCCCGTCGTTCAGAAAATCGAAGAAAAAGGTAAGAAACATGTGACAGAACCTTCACATCCTAATGTCTATGTTCCATCTTCTTCTAATATAGTCCCCAACCCAATTGAAAAATTCAAGCCTATCCCAGGAAGAAAAAACTCCAGCCGAAAGTAAAGAGTCAAAAGAAAGTCTCGTAGAGAAGCCTCCTCCTGTGTTTAGCCTTCAAAAAGAGCTGGAAAAAGTAAAAATTCCCTTCCCTTTGACTGAACTCCTGAAGAAACTAGCCTATCAGGCTCAAGTGTCATCATTCATGCTTCCTCAAGGAGCTGCTCCAATCCCAGACAGTTTAAACCTCCAAGAAGAAAGTCCCATGGTTATGTTCGGTCCCCATGTTGAGGAACTAGATTCTTCAACTCCTCCTTTCTATGTCACCTTAATCATTCATGATCTGCTATTGCATAACTGTATGCTAGACTCTGAAGCATCTCATAAACTTCTGCCCCTATCAGTAATGGAGCAATTGGGGCTGCAAATCACTCGCCCACATAAATATCTTTACTCTTTTGATTCTAAAAGAGTCAAATGTTTGGGGATGATCAAGGATCTTGTGGTAAACCTAGCCCAAATCCCAGCTAAAAGTGTGGTAATGGACATAGTAGTGGCTGACATCCCAGCTCGGTTTGGGATGCTGTTATCAAGATTATGGGGTACAAAAATCGGAGGATCTATAAAGATGGACCTAACCTATGCGACTATCCCTGTGTTTGGAGGCCAAGAGAGGAGATTATATCGGGAAACAGGGTTTGTGAAGATGTTCACTAAAGCTGATAATTGAGTAAATTCACCCGTGTACAACAAAGAGGGTGAGTTTTCTTGTCTAATGCTTGAGGAAGACCAATATTACTTGCAGGAGCCATCTTTTTGTCAAGTAAAGACCGAGCAGTCTTCAAGTAATGAAGAAGTTGGGATTTGGACCTTGCACTTTGACGGAGCCAACTCAAAGGAAGGGAATGGAGCTGGGATTCTCCTTATCTCCCCTACTGGAAAACTGGTCCTATTATCTTTCAAATTGGAATATGAAGCCACGAAAAATGTGGCCGAATACGAAGCCTTGCTCCTGGGTCTACAAACAACAAAGAATATGAATATTGAGAGCTTGAAGGTTTTGGGAGATTCAGAACTGGTGGTAAGACAAGTAAGAAATCAATGTCAAGCTAAACACCCATGACTGAGGGCTTACAGAAATGAGGCATGGGACTTGGTAGAGAATTTTTTCTTAGCATTCAATATTCAATTCATGCCAAGAGACCAGAACAGAGTGGTGGACTCTCTCACAGTAGCTGCAAGCACTTTTCGACCACCTCAGAACCCCCTCCTGAGGTATGAAATAGAGGTTCACTATCGTCCTTCCATCCCTGACAATGTCAAACACTGACAGGTGTTTGAAGACGAAGAGAAAGTGAAAATATTCATGGAGACTATTGGGGAATTCTCTAATATGGACATAGATGCTGGCAATGAAGAGACTGAGGAGCTTCCTCAGAACAAATGGCAGGATACCATGGCTGGGCACAGGGTGCTGCAACTCAAAGGGAATGTAATACCCAGAGGAATGGTCCCTCTGGAGAGACTATTTGATAAGAATGATGTCCCAATCTGACCAATTAAGGTTGTTGAAGAAAATCAGGTAGATGACCTGAACCTCAGCACGGAGGCCGATCCCAAGCTTGTGAAATTGTCTAATAAGGTACCTGAAGAATACAAAGAGTAATATCAGAAGCTATTTCAGACATATAAATATGTCTTCGCCTGGTCCTATCAAGATTTGAAGACCTTTGATATTAGCATTATCCAACACAAGATTCCATTAAAAGGAGATGCTAAGCCACACAAACAACAATTAAGACAAATTAATCCTTTACTCCTTCCTTCCATAGAAAAGGAAATCAAGAAACTGTTGAAGGCTAAGATTATTATGCCATTAAGATATTCTGAATGGGTGGCCAACTTGGTCCTAGTCCGAAAGAATAACGGGGAAATAAGATTGTGTGTTGACTTTCAGAACTTGAACAGAGCATCTCTGAAAGACAATTATCCGCTGCCCAAGATGGACCATATATTGCAGAAGGTGGTAGGATCTTCACGAATGTCTATGATGGATGGCTTTTTTGGGTACAATCAAGTAGCAGTGCTTCTGGATGACCAAAATAAAAACGCATTCACCACTCCTTGGGGAACATTTATGTATGCTCGAATGCCGTTTGGATTGATCAATGTGGGGGCTACATTTCAAAGGGCCATGGACATTGCTTTTGTGGGGGAACAAGACAAATTCATGGTGGTGTACCTAGATGATATCACAGTCTTGTCAAAGGATGATGCTGAACATATAGAGCATTTGCGCAGAACCTTTGACAAGTGTCGCAGGTATGGATTGTCTTTAAACCCACAAAAATCTATGTTTGCTTTAGAAGAGGGTAAACTGTTGGGGCATATTGTAACAAAGGCAGGAGTAAAATTGACCCGAAAAGGGTAGAATTCATAAATGGTATATCCTTGCCCAGAAACAAGAAAGAGGTCCAAGTTTTTCTTGGATGTATCAACTTCTTGAGAAGATTCATATCGAACTATGCAGAGATAGTCCGGTACATAACTGAGATGCTGAAGAAGGATAACGAAGTAAAGTGGACTACTAAGTCGCTGCAAGATTTTAACAGAATTAAAAATTCTTTCCCAGAAGCCCCAATATTGGCAAGACTGGATTATGCGAAACCCTTCATAATATTTTAGTTTGCATCTCCCCACACTGTCGCAGCTGTATTATTGCAGAAAAATGAGGAAGGTCATGAAAAACCCATCGCCTTTTTCAGCCAAGTTCTTCGCGATGCTGAGTTAAAGTATAATATCATGGAGAAACAAGCCTATGCCTTGATCAAATCCCTCAAGCCCTTTCGGATGTATGTATTGCAGTCAGCTATAACTGCATTCATACCCACAATGGCTTTAAAAGACATCTTGATTCAGGGAGATAGTGAAGGAAAGAGAGGCAAATGGATAGCCAAGATACAAGAGTATGAGTTGGAGATACGCCCCACTAAGATAATAAAGGTACAGGGATTAGCCAAGATCCTTTCTGAATCAAACTATCAGGCTTTGGGGATAAATTTTTCTATGGTGGCTAATGAAGAGCTTGGAAGAGCAGATGAGCAGCATGGGATAGAAACCGCTGCACAAAAGACCCATATGAAGTACCTTCTCAGTGCATGGTACAAAGAAATTTTTGAATACCTATTAACTCTTATATGTCCTCCAAGATGCGATAAGACAAAGTATAGAATGCTGAGGCTAAAATCTCAGAAGTTCATCGTAGCAAATGGCCGTTTGTACTGGAGAGACCCATCGGGCATACTACTTTTATGTCTCACAGAAAATGAAGTAGAAGAAGTGATGGCAAAATTCCACGAGGGCATCTGTGGTGGCCACTACAGCTGGAGGGCCACGGCACACAAGATTCTGAAAGCAGGCTTTTTCTGGCCCAGAATTTTCAGAGATGTTTATGCTTGGGTAAGGGCCTGTGAAAAATGTCAGAAATTTGCTGAAAGGCAGAAGTTCGCACCTTTGCCTATGATCCCAGTGCACATAGAAGAACCTTTCCAACAGTGGGGAATTGATTTCATTGGCGAAATTCATCCTGCCTCAAGCGGGCAACATAAGTGGATACTAACAGCCACCGATTACTTCAGTAAATGGGTAGAGGCCATGCCAGTAAGGAATGATACAGACACAGTGGTGATCAAGTTTATGGAAGATAAAATTATCTCAAGGTTTGGATGCCCTGCTAAGATTGTCACAGATAATGATCAAACTTTTAAGTCTATCAAATTTATCAGCTTTTGCCAATAGTATAATATTGGGTTAGGACACTCTATTGCCTACTATCCATAGGGAAATGGATTGGCAGAATCCTCAAACAAAACTCTGGTAAGGGTATTGAAAAAGGCCATAAATGAAAACCAAAAGAACTGGGATTCACAGCTCAAGTTCGCGCTATGGGAAAATAGAATCACTAGTAAGAGGTCAACAAGAAAATCCCCATATGAATTGGTCTATGGTAGAGCATCGGGTTTTCCCGATACAGTTGGCCTTACCTGTGGCTAGGTTCATGTAGGATTGTCAAGAAGAACCAAATGATCTTACCAGAAGGATGAATCAGTTAGTAGAGCTGGAAGAAACTCGAAGTCGAGTAAATAAGAGGTTGACTGAGTACCAAGAGAAAATGAAAGACCTGTTTGATCAGCATGCTAAAGATAAAGAGATGCAGGTCGGAGATCTGGTGCTAGGATGGGACATAAGAAGGGCTGAGAAAGGAAAGCATGGAAAGTTCGATCCTCTATGGTTCAAACCTTTCAAAATTGTAGAAGCCGGAGGAAACAATACTTTCAGACTGGAAAATTTGCAGGGTGATCTGCTCGAAGCCCCTGTGAATGGGCAATTCTTAAAACCCTTTTTCCAGTATTGATTCAGGCCGAAAGGTCTGCTGTATGATATTGTACATTATTCAGTTGCTTTTATTATGATGTTTGCTGTTTTGATTTGTCATGAAGAAATAAGAGAAGGCATAAAGGGATTGTGTTCACAAGAAGAAGGCTAACAGATGGTCTGCGAAGTTCTCAACACGTTCGAGGAAAAACGGGTCGTCCCCAAGTGGAGCCAATGTTGTTATGGCATCCCTCACCGAGCTGGGATGTCTAAAGAGAAGGAGCCTTTTTCTACAAAGCAAATACAACATAGGTCATTGGAAGAATTTTCAAAATGCGTCCTTCATTTCGCCCCCCCATTTTCCCCTCTATGACCTTCATTTACCCTTCATTCCCCATCAAATCCCCTTTAAACCTAATGAAATCCCTTTATTCAAGTTTAAATCCCCTTTTTTCCCCCTATCGAAACACTCAAAATCCTTCAAAATTCTTCATTTTTAGTCCAAATCCTTCATTTTTAACATGTCAGGTCTTAAGCCCCTTTCGCTTAAGCCCGAGCCCCTTTTCTGCCATGAGATCGGGCCCCGTGACCGAGCGCTAAGCCCATCGGAGATCGCACGTCACTCTTTCCAAGTTCCCGCTTCCAAGTTTTCTGTTTCGCTGATGGTCGATCCTCCGATAAGATCTAGACTGTCCATTCCCCAAGATCTGACGACCATCGCATCGGGGGTCGCCCTTTCCCTTTCGCCTTCCTTTCTCTGCCAATGATCATCCCCCGCCGATGAAATCATAGCCGTTGATCTCTCCTAGATCCAACGGTCCTCGCTCATTTCCACCCTAACATTCCTTGTGCATTGAACTCTTTTTCCGTCGATGTGCGAAACCCCGATGCAATCTCGACCGTTGATCTCCGCAGATCCAACGGTCATCGCTCGTCACGCTTCACCTCGGTTCATCGCACATCGCGCATCGCAGTTGATATGTCGATCTTCCGAGATAATCTCCACCATTGATCTTCGCAGATCCAACGGTCATCGCTCCATTGCGCTGCCCCCATCCATCGCACATCGCAACCGATATGCCGATCTTCCAAGATAATCTCCACCGTTGATCTTCGCAGATCCAATGGTCCTCGCTCTATCGCATATCGCACTTCGGAAATTTCCATTTCCATTTCCCAAAATTTTTCCCCTTTGATGCATTTTCCCGATCGCATTTGCACTGTTGATCTCATCACCGGTCTAACGGCTCTTGCTCCATTGGAATATTGCAATCGCTTCCTCTGTGTTTCCTCCTCCTGTCTGTCTGGATCTCTGATATGCGAAGCCTCGAGTCAATCGCAGCCGTCCATTTCTCCAGATCCAACAACCCATATTACTCCCACATTTTTAACCCTACACTTTCCATTCTCCTTCATCGCCAAATCTCGATCGTTGGTCCTCACGATCCAATGGTTCCCATTGATTCCCTCTTTTCAACTCCGCCCAATATTTTTTCGCTACCCAAAAAAACTGATGACGTCATCTGCCGGGTCCCACCTTTCTTTACCCCACTCATTCTTTCTCCTCGACGTATCTCTGCCGTTGATCCTCAAGATCTAACGACCCTCGCTTCATTGCACATTCGCCTTTCACCCCTCCCCTCGCACCATTCATGCCTTTGTACGATTCCGCGATGCATCCTCCTCCATCCGATTAACCCAAATCTACGGTGCAAGTTCACTGTGGGGGCACCCAACCAAAGTGGCCCGTACTCCCCAGTGCCCTTGCAGTTGACTCATTTGACTGCTGAAGATCTTCATCCAATGGTCCATATTCACTGCGGGGGCACCCGACCCGCAAACCTGTTCGTACCCTCCATCCCCCCGCATTTGATCTCAGCCGTCGACCTTCTCCAGATCCGACGGCCATCGGCTCCCCTCCCATATAATCCCGCCGATCCCACCCGACTGTGCTGGGATTTTCATCGTGCTTCTGTTCAATCTCCACTGTTGATTTCCCCAGATCCAATAGCCCGCATTCATTCTTGCACTCTTTTCACCCAACCCCTCCATCATGATTTTTCAACGTGAAATGGGTGTTTTTAAAGGGACACGCGTCAACCATCAAGACGTATCGCGTTAATTTGGCCCATTATTGTTTACCACTCAGCCCCCACGCGAAAACCACTCATGTTTTTCTGCGAAACCACCCATCATATTTCCGTGCCATATTTTGATTTAAACCTTGGTTTTCGCCTTTGCCGTGCTTTTACCTTCCATCACTGCATTCACACTTCCTCTGCATCGCTCCATAACCCCTCGCTAAGCCATATGAAGCAGTCTACTCCTCATCGTAGGATTTATTTAATTGGTTTGCTGTTTGTGCAGGTTTTTATGGCCTTTTAAGTACATAGGCCGTCTCATAGCCAATCACAATGGCTCGAGTCCGAGGATGATGATCCTCCATGCCCAGGAAGCAGAGAAAAAAGATGCAAAGGGTCAGTTTCACGTCTTAGTTGATGGATCATGACCATTGGCCATTATATAAGACCCTCCAGCACAGAAGGCCAACTCATCCACTACCAGCAATACTACACCATCCAGTGCAGAAGGTCAGTCCTTCCCATGACTAATGGTATTGCCTTCGCCAGCAGTGGCAGTGGCTCCACCTCATCAAACAACAATGATAATTCATGACCGGGCTTGTGTGGCCTTTTTACCTTATGATCTTTTCACTTTGTCATTTCGGGTGAAATCTTTAGTTCACTCCTGCAGTTTTTACTTTCAGTTAGTAAATTGTTGACATTTCAGTTAGAAACGGCTTTAGGCCTGCGTTGTAAGATGATGAGAGGCAATTCTACCTCATCATTTTTTTTTTTTGATTTAGACCTGAAACAACATACAAGAAGAAAACACTAACAAAAGGTTCCAGATTTTCCAAAGGACTGACTAGTTCGAGTATTCTGTATGTGTTTTGTATGAACTTTGATAGTAGATGTTTGAAGTTCCCGTAGGGATTCAGTAATAAGAAGCTTTTTTGGGATTGGGGAGTCCGCTCTGGATGATTCACAGTTTGTAACTCCTCTCCATGTTTTTTAATACAAATGTTCATTTCGTATCTCTCTACATTTCTTGTATCTAATCCTCTGGAATGAAAGTGCTCCCATGTTTAAATATGAATTTATCATAGCAGATACTCATATTTAATCATCTATAGCGCTTTAAATATGGCTCAGGCATGATACTTTGTTTCATTTTCTATCTCTTCCGCTGTTCTTCTGATACTAACTACAATGGATTCTTATCTTTGAACGAGTCTAGATATATGGATTCTCATCTTTGCATGAGCCCAGTATGTATGGATTCTTATCCTTTAATAAGCCCGGTTATGGTTGATATCTTACTCCATCTTCTACCATATTCATCGCTCACATATAACTCGATATCTATGTATTCATTTTAGAAGTCGGCCTCCTTTACAACATTCTGTCTTAAAGCTGTCTAATACATTTACTTATTGTAGTTTGTACTCAGTTTCTACAGTTTTCCTAGTTGTTGTGTTTAACTTTTGGGTGTTGGTTTCACCCTTATTAAAACCATTCATCCGAGTGATAGTTGCATGAGAGCCAAACATTTCCAACTGTAGTCAGTTGATTCATATGATCCTTGCATTTAAGATGTCCTAGGCACTGGTCTTTATACAACTCAAGGTTGTTTCTAGGAGCCACAACAACATGCTTGGTTTCAAGCTCAATGGGATCGGTGTTGTATCTTGATAGTGGTGCATCTTTCCATATGACGGGAGACAAGGAGTTTTTTAGTGACTTGAAGGGGAAGGACCTTCAAATGAATATAGGGATGGGTGAAGATGGTGAATACAGTGCCACCGACATTGGGACCATTACCTTTGAGAGGGAGTCAGGTAATCCATTTCTGTTGAAAGATGTTATGCATGTTCTAGGTCTGAAGAAGAACTTGGTCTCGGTCGCAATGTTGGAAGACAGAGGTTATGACATTGTTTTCAGTGAGGGAAAAGCTTTCATTCAACATAAAACAACGGGTCAAACCAAGAGGATAGGGATTCGAGTTAAGAATCTCTACAAGCCGGAGGTAGATGGCTGTGCTGCAATGATGAGCAAAGCAGAAGAAGTGGTGAGCCGGGATGAGGGTGAATTATGGCACAGTAGATTGGGCCATCTTCAACATGGTGCTTCGAAGATTTTGCAGCAGATTTATACTAGAATTCCCAAGGGTACTCTTATGCAGTTAGATCAGTGCAAGGGATGTACTATGGGTAAGTTTGTGAAGACCACCTTTCATGAGAAGGAGAACCGTGCTTCGGTGATCCTGGAGAGAATTCACATAGACGTGTGTAGACCTTTCTCGATTGCTTCAACAACAAAACATAGGTATTATGTTATTTTTATTGATGACTATTCTCGTAGATGTTGGATCTTCTTCATGTAAAAGAAGAGCGAAACATTCTCAAAGTTCTATGATTTTAAAGCATTGGTGGAGAAGGAGTCGGGGAAGCAAGTGAAGACTCTACGGAGCGATAATGGTGGTGAATATATCTCAAACAAATTCAAAGACTACTGTAGCAAAGAAGGAATTCGAAGAGAACTCATAACGCCTCATAAGCCACAACAGAATGGGGTCGCGGAGAGGAAGAACAGAATGATCGTGGGTCCTGCACGAGCTATGCTGCATGATCAAGGCCTACCAATGCACTTGTGGGCGGAAGCATGAAACACTGTGGTTTATGTGCAAAATCGTTGTCCTCATAGCGTACTTGGCATGAGTACACCTGAAGAAGCTTTTACTGGTAAGAAGCCTAATATTTCTCATTTGAAGTTTTTTGGCTCATCTGTTTACATTCATGTGACAAAGGATGCCAGGAAGAAGCTGGAGCCGACTGTAGAAGTTGGGATATTTGTGGGGTACACAGAAACACCCCATAATTATTGTATGTATTTTCCAGACAGTCAGATGACTGTGGTGCGACGGGATATAAAATTCAATGAGGTGAAAGCCATGAATTTGTCGCTTGAGAGGAGGAACTTCTTGTTCCCAAAGATGAGCCTCTAGCTGTGGATCAGCCACAAGATGAGATTCATGGAGTGGAGGAGTCCACTCATGTAGAACCAAACATCAGACAAGGTAGAAAGCGTACCATATGCGTTATATCAGCATGAGCTCCTCTTTTTTAGAAGAGAAATCTGAAATCTTAAGTGTTTATATTGGAAGAGTGAGTGTTGTTTTAGACAGGGCATCAGCTTCCATATTCAGCTCCCGGTAAACATGAATGAAAGAAAGGTCTTGAAAATCAGCCATGAGTTTTTGAATATTTCAAATAATGGCTTGAAGATGAGGAGAGTGAATTTGACTTATTTTTCCCAATCGATTACAAATTTGGAGTCACCAAAAAACTGAATGGCCCTGATCTTTTTAGACCTGGCCACATAAAGGACCATCCAAAGAGCAACAAGTTCTGCTTTATTATTTGAGCCATGACCTAGTGCATACAGAAGGTTTAAATTTGAGGCTGAAGATAGATGAAGTATTGCTCCTGCACCTGCCAGGGGAGGCGAACCTTGACTTACCCCATCGAAAAAAGCCCAAGGAATGCTGGTTGAAATAGAAGGTGGAACTATATTGCGCACCTTTACTGCTTTATATGGGCCCTTGTATTCTGAAACCCACTAAAATATCATTGCCACAGTCAGCTCAGCAGGAATGATTTTATCATTAAAAATGGCCATATTTCTAGCCCACCAAATGCCATATGTGAAAAAAGCAGGGAGAGAAGAAAAAGAGCTTACCCCCAGATCTCTCCACCACAGAGAAAATCTCTGTTCATTGGAATCTGCATGAGGTTGAGAAACCAAAGTGAAAAAGGAGGAGGCTTTGTGCCAAACATTTTCAGCATACAAACAAAGGAAAAATAAATAAGGAAAAAATTCAACTTTATTGGCACATAGGGAACATCTGCTGGGGCCTTCCCATCCACGAGATTGAAGATTATCCCAAGTTAACAACTTGTTTTTAAGAGACAACTAGAGGACCAATTTGGATTTTATGGGACCAGGAGCTTTCCACAGGGGGGCTATCCATGAAGGAACATATCTTGAAAAGGAAGATGCAATGGAAACCTTATAACTGAGCTTTGCAGAGAAAGAACCATCTGAAGAGTTTTGTGTCCAAACTAACGTATCTTCCTCCCTAGGGTCTAAGAGAATAAAATTATTAATTAAAAGGGAAATGTAGGAGTTCCATTCAGATGCACAGGAATTGGGAAGCCCCAAACACGAGGCATTCTTTCAGCCCAAAGAACCCCCAACATGAGGAGAGTATATTGCTGCATCAACTACAGTAAATATGTTTAGTTTATGCAGCTCCGAAAGGAGAATTTGAGAGAGGTGGAAGGCATCACCTGCTCCAACCCAAGGGTCCTGTCAAATACGGACTTGTTTCCCATTCCCTATATTTCAAGCTGTCCATTGGCCTATAAGGGGAAAAGCCAAGACCAATGCCTTCCAACCAATAAAGGCATTGTTGAAAGGCTTATTCGAAGATCTAAACCAAGAAACCAACGATCTCCCAGGGATATAGTTTTCTCGCATGATCCTTCCCCAAAGGGAATCTGGGAATTCTGTTAACCTCCATAATGATTTTGCTGCTAGTGAGAGACAGAAAAGAAGAAGGTTTTTGATTCCCCAGCCCCCTAGTTCTTTAGGGAGAGCGAGCGAAGACCAATTAACCAGGGGGATTCCCTCAGCTTTTTTACTTGCAGTCCAAAGAAAGGAGAAACATAACTTCCGAATCTTATGGAGGATCCCTTTAGGGATATAAGAAATTGTGGCCCAGTAGATAGGAATGATTTGAAGAACAAATTTAAGAAGCACTAGCCTCCCCCCTCTTGATAGATACCAGTTTGTCCAATGCTGAATGCGTTTTTCCACTTTCTGAAATAGCCATAACCAATATTTGAAAGAATAGGAGTTCGATTTTAAGGGAAAGCCCAGATATTTGAAACCAATATGACAATAAACAGAGGGGAAGGGGAGGGAAATATTGATATGAGATAAAATAAGCTTAGGAATTTTGTTTAGTACCGGAAAATATTTGTTAATGTTTATCATCATACCGGTAGCAGATTGAAAAAGGGAAAGAATTCTCTGAAGGGAACGGGCGTTGGCCACAGAAGCTTCGCAGAAAAGGAGGATGTCATCAACAAAAAGAATATGAGTTAAGGTTTCAATATTGGAAATGTGAATGCCTTTGAGACCCCCTCCAGCTTTGGGCTAATTGCATAATCGAATTAGAGCTTCAGCTACAAGGAGGAACAGAAAGGGAGAGAGGGGGAAACCCTGGCGGAGACCCTGAGAGGCATGAAAAAAAGAGGAAGGAGATCCATTAATGAGAACAACAAAGGATGTAGATAGAACACAACCCATAATCCATTCGACAACTTTGATAGAGACACCAATCTGAATAAGCAAGAGTCTGAAGAAATTCCAATTAACTCTATCATAAGCTTTGGACAGATCCAACTTTAAAGCAAAATATGGTTTTTTATGAAGATGGAAAAAATGGAGAGCCTCCTGAGCCAAAGAGACAACATCATGAATTTGTCTTTTAAAAAGAAAACCAAAGTGTTCCTCTGAGATGATGGAACTTAAAATAGGCTTTAAGTGGTGAGCTATGATTTTGGAGATAATCTTATAGATCATATTGCAACATGAGATAGGCCGGAAATCATCAAAGGAAGAGGGAGAGGAAGATTTAGGGATAAGGGAGATGAAGGTTGAGTTGATGGAGCTTAGGAATTTTCCAGATTTCTGAGATTCCTTGATTACTAATAGAATATATTTCTTAATTAAATCATAGAAACCTAGATAAAATTCAATAGTGAGACCGTCAGGTCTCGGACTTTTCCCTTTTTGAAAACTTTTGAGGATAAATTCCAGCTCCTTCTCATCAACTTCTTTTGTGAGGGATGCATTCATTTCGTTTGAAACCATATGGGGAAATAATTGTAGAACCTGTAGAATTTCCTGAATAGGGCACCCATCCGAAACTTTAAAAAAATTCTTGAAATGTGAGACTCCAGCAGCAGCTTTTTCCTCAAAAGAACGAGCCAGTTGACCAAAGGGAGATCTAATTTCAAAGATGGAGTTTATATTCTTACGATGAGCAGTGAAGTGATGAAAAAACTTTGTGTTACTGTCACCTTCCTTGATCCACAGAGCCTTGCTTTTTAATCTCCATAATTGTTCTTCCGTTTTTAAAAGATCTTGACGTTTATTCTCCAAAGCTCTTAAAGAGGCAGATTCACTATTAGATAGGATTCCTGTAGAGTTATTCATAAATAACGCAGCTATCTCAGCTTCCGTAGATTTGAGATCAGATTGTTGATTAGCCCTAAAATAGGTAGCCCAAGATTTAGTGACCTTTTTGATTCTAGAAATATTATCAGCCCATTGCTGCATGAACGGGATTTGGGAAGAGGGATCCAAATGGGACCAGTTAGAATGAATAAGGGCTCTATAATCATCCTCCAAAAGCCAAGAGGCGATAAATTTCAAGGGAGAAGGGGGCTTTGATTCAGGAAGAAGGAGAGATAACACAATAGGATGATGATCAGATGTTCCACCAGACTCCACACAATAATTTATTCAGAGATTAGATGTCATAAAAGAGGCCGAGATAAGGAATCGATCAAGGCGTTTTTAAATAGCTTCATCCCCCCTGCAATTATTCCTCCAAGTAGGAGCAATTTTTTGTGGTTGAACATCAACTAATCCAAGAGAAGCAATCTGAGATAGGAGGAAAGGGGCAAGAGGATCGGGTCTAGCAGAGAGGCCCCAAATTTCGTTAAAATAAAGAGTAAAGTTTAAATCTCCGCTGAGAACAAGATTAGGATAACAACGAATATCATAAAACAGAGAATTCAAACACATCTTTTTGTTCACAAAGGGCCCATAAACATTCAGCAAGGTGAAAGAGCTGTCCGAGCCTTGATCATAAATGGAGGTTATGATGCATGAAGAGGAAAAAGATGAGGAAAATACAAAGATAGAGGGGCTGATGGCAGTGATGAGACCTCCATCCAGACCTGAAGCATCTATAAAAAAGAAGGACCAATCCTTAAGCCAAGGGGATAAGATCTCTTAAGCCCAGGCACCCGACAATTTCGACTCTTGAATGAAAATAACATCTGGAGAAACATTACTGCATAAACGTTTGAGGGCTAGCTGGGCAGGGGCGCCCCCAAGACCCCTAATATTCAAAGAAAGAATGATCATTTTAAGCACTTTTTAGGGGCATTGGAAGCTCTAAGTGACCTAATGATCGTGTTCTATTTCTTGGAGTGTACCTCTAAAGAGGCCTGGTTCTGCACTTTTGAAAGGGCCAATTTACGGCCTAGGATAATCTTTGGAGGTGGCTCACTAACCAGACCACCGTTTATTTCTTGACTGGGGCTCATGCGAGAGGGGGCGGAAGATCTTAACTTGGCTTTGTATGGATGGGGGGAAGAATGATCAGGAGATGAAGGAATAGGGCCGCATGAGGGGGGACTACTTGGTGGAGGGGACGGAACAGGCACAAAGAGGGGAGGCCGAAAGACAACAGGATCGACAATGACGCCAACAGGAGAGGGAGCTAAAGGGGAAATAGGGGAAATAGAAGATTGCTTAAATAGATCATTAGAAGAAGGGGAAAGAGGATTACCTAAGACAGAGGGAGAGAGCACCTTCGGGACGCTGATCGAAGGAGGCAGAGATGCATCAGAGTGCACCGACACAAAAGGAGGAGCCGAGGAGGGAGGGTGCTCCGAAGAGGAGGGCTTCACACAGTCCTGAGGAGAGTTATTTATCCATACTTTCCTATATTGAGGCCTCAATAAATCAGGAGAGCTGTAATCCTGAGCCAAATGTCCTACATTTTTGCAAAGGAAAAAACAAAAAGGAAGCTTCCAGTAATCCAACTTTTGAGTCCATCGACTATTATACATCTCCAGAACGATGCCTTCATACAAACCTTCTCTAACGTCTAATTCTACCAATATTTTTGCATACCTCTTGTCAAATTTTGTGTCCCAATCCTCCTCAAGAGCGACAAAGGAACCAAGTTTATTCCCAATTGCTTCCAGAATCTCTTTTTGTCAGAAAAATTGTGGCAACCTAGGGAGAATGACCCAAACTTTTTGAAGAAATTGAGGAGTGTGCTCTGCGTTGAAAGAGACATCCAAATTTTAAAGAATCAGACCTGCAGGCCCCCAAATCCAAACAAGATCTGTAAGTTTCAATTTGTCTTCCAAGGAAGCAACTTTGAATAGAATCCATCCTCTAGATAGTTGATGAAAATCAGGGGAATAACCAAGCAAAGGTTTCCAATTATCCTCCAACCAACTCAAGATAGAGTCCTTGTTTGCCATTCTTCCACAGAAACGACCTACCAGGGCAGTATCCAAGTAACCAGGAATTTCTGAGAGGGGGATATCAACACCCACCACCAGTTTTGCCACAGACTGCTTGGCGCGAATTCCTTTCCTCTTACATGAAATAGCTGAGGGCCGAGGGTCGAAAGTTTTATGATCAGTCGAGGGCTCCGAAAAATTTCCAGTGGGTTCATCATGGAAGATGGAGGAAGGCACCGAAGTTTGCAGCGGAGAGGGAATAGGATGTTCAGCTGATGATGCACATCTCATAAACTCGAATTGACCTGGCAGAACCTCGCCACTCTCATGACTGAGAGAAAAATCACGATCCTCAGATGCCATGTTATGGAGGGTGATGGGGGGGGGGGTGTGGGGGGCTCAATGTAGAAAATCTGACACGAAGCAGAAAAAACTACCCAACGAACGAGATCGGCTAAGGTTACCTCCCAGGTGAAGAGGAGAACCCCCCCCACGGCAGGCGCCCCGCACGAAACAACGCCTCGAAAGAATTTAAACAGAAAAATCGGGGAGCCTCCCTCCTATAATCAATCATATATATATATATATATATATATATATATATATATATATATATATATATATATATATATATATATATATATATATATATATATATATATATATATATATATATATATATATATATATATATATATATATATATATTTTTTTCAACTTAATGAAGAAGATTAAATCTAGAACATTTACCTTCTCCAATTGTCCAAGGAGGGTATAAAACCATCCAGAGGGCACAAAAGGGGAGGATGGAAAATAAGAGTGAGGAGACGTATGCTTAAAATTTAATAGTTGTCATTTCCCCTGATAAATTATTTCGTTGAGTACAAGGGCTTAACTGTTTTGCTAACAACAAAATCATTTGAGTGACAAGAAGGAAGTAAACACATCCTTTATAGATTGATTTGTTCTATTTGTTCTATTTTTCCTGCATTATTTGTGATTTTAGAAGGTCTGATGTATTTCATATCAGTGCTACTTGGTACACCATTTTCAAAATTATTTGTTAATTCAATCTTATTAGAGAGGTCCAAGTCATTCAAATCGCTTTACCTTACTTGTTTTTGGCACTCAATTGCCTTTGTATGAGTCTATAACATATTAGGCATCTAGAATATATTCTAGTCCAAATTTTCATGGAAATGTGCCATAATAGTTTGTTTTACTCACATATTTTTAATAAAACAAATCAACATTTGATCGTTTCTCTTATTTGGCATACATCTTTGAATTTTTCGTGTTTTGTGCAAAATTACAAGTGTATGTATTTGAAGTTGTGAGTCCAATTGTGCTAGTTTTAATTGTATTCACATGATCTTGTGGCCAATGAAATACAATTATAAATCTGCCAAAAATTATTTTATCAGCTTATTTACTATTATGTAATTTTGTTGGTTGTATAGTGTGCCTATTGTACAAATTTCTACTTTAATTATGTCGGAGGCGTTTTCTTTGCAGGCTTGAGGTGAGCAAACACTCTTCACCCCAGCCAATCAAAACGTTTTT
Organism: Pinus albicaulis; assembly: GCA_034641835.2. Classification (NCBI taxonomy): domain Eukaryota; kingdom Viridiplantae; phylum Streptophyta; class Pinopsida; order Pinales; family Pinaceae; genus Pinus; species Pinus albicaulis. The sequence goes on along the minus strand of MU968359.1, from coordinate 10,729,388 downwards.
TTATCGTCCTTTTATTCGACAATATTTTGACACGTTGCGAAATAGTATTGGGTGAGGTCGCGTTATGGGTGGGGCTCGAGTTTTGTCGGTGCTTGCGAATGAAGATCAGTTTGCAGAGGAGACTTAGTCACCCTCTGTGGATTTTATGTTCCAAGGAATCCAGTACACCGGATGCCTCTCCTTTGCATTTTCGTCTTCAGTTTTCCGATCACGAGATGCCGTGTTCGAATCCAAAGGAATCCAATAACTAGGAAACGGTCGTTCTGGGTCACCCTCTGCGGATTTTCTATTCCAAGGAACCCAATACACGGGATGTCTCCCCTCATTGTGATCAGACAAAGATCCCGGAATCCAGACAATGGGTTCTGGAAACTTTTGCAAATTCTCCGATCCCTTTTTCTCGGTATCATCCGTTATCCATTTACCATCACTGTCCTTAAAATCCTTCATTCGTTTTTCATCAACAGCATCATAAATTATCCTCTCAACCGGCTTAGGATAAGCTACGTGATTCGGGCACCCGCAGAAATGCCGTTCAAAGGGATAGTGCCCAAAGCGATCATAACCAGTCGCGGGTGCGAATCTCATCGGGTAATCATCTGGCTGCCGAAATTGTTCATTGGGACTGAAAGGTCGACTGTACACAAAAGAAGAAGGCAGAGGAGCATAGGTGTAAGGCCTAAAATCTCTACCATCTCCTTCATAATTCCTGAACTTAGGCCTGTAAAATTGATGCTCTGGAGGAGCCAGTAAGGACTGCCCCCATACTTAAAGCCGCAATCGTGCAGAGGCCAATAATAATTCCCCGGTGATTCTCTATAACTATAATAAGGTTCTGGCCACGACGCTGAAATTGGCTGGGGACCTCATACGTTTGGCGGAGCCCAGTAATATGGAGGATAAGTGTGTGGGCTGGGTTCCCCATACGCGTACATAGGATTCATTTTGCAGCTTCAACAAATCAAGCGGCACTTATTCCACAAAATTTATCTCCAGTAAGCACAGAACTTGATGAAAATCGATACCACAACTGAAATTAAATGTGAAAAACTTTAATCGAAAAAAATAATCACTCACAGTTAGATCCGATAAGCACAGAAGACTATGAAATTCGACACCGAAAATAAAACCAAACACGAACAATGTCAATAAAATTTGGCTACGATAAACACCGAATTTTAATCTACAAAATTAACCAATGAAATTTGGCTCTGACCAACAAACATCTCATGGAAATCGATAACAGAGCTAAAACCAAATATGAAAAACCTTAATTGACAATTACTCGACAAAATTTGGCTCTGATCAACACAAAATCTTATGGAATTCAATACCAGAACTGAAACCAGATATGAAAAATATTAATTGACAAGATTCATCAATTCCAATCGGCATGATTACAACAAACATGTAATTGGAAATACAATCTTTACTATACCCCCTGCTAGATAACGGATAAATGATTGAATTCCCCACTATACCACAATGCCTTATTTGACAATAATCGACTCGAGCCATCCACAATTCCCAGAGTGAGCACTTCTAACTTCTTGGTTCTTGGTTCGAAAATCACAGATAATGCGTGTTGGCAAGTGGCACTTTATACTCGTCACTGGGTTAGCTCGTGTCATTTCTGAAAACTTCCAGAGGCACCATGAACTCCCTGGAACTTTCCGAGTATTTCAACCAAGTAAATAATTGAGACTTCTGGAACGCTGACGTGTCACAACCAAGGCCTTGTAACCTAAACTTGGACCCACGACAAACTCTAGAATTTTGACTTTTCTATGATTCCACACATACAAGTTGGCGCACAGATCACAAGGATCAAATTGTGATCTGTGAGGTTGGGTAATATTTTTCATTTTAATGTAATATAATAATTACATGGAGAGGTGTGCTTATTGTGGAAAGGTACTTTAAAATTTAGGTTTTTAAAATTTTATTTTTACACCGGAGGCGTTTTCTTTGCGGGTTTGGGGTGAGCAAACATTGTTCACCCCAGCCAATGAGAAACACTTCTCATCGCCCTTGCAGCCAGTGAAATATTGACATGTGGCAGCGCCTCAAGCAATAAAATTGTTCTATTTGCTGAATTTATGTTCAGGGAAATTTGTACTCTGTGTGTGTCTTGTAGAAATCGACATTCAGGTGGATGTTCTGATGGGTATTGTACGAGAATAGATCTATGAATCAAAGTCCAGTGTGGAGTTATCGGATCGGTGTCCTTGTGTAAGACGTTGTAGCAATTTGAATGGAAGAGTTCGCCGTATGAAGGAGGATCTTGGTTCTTCTTGAGATTCTTGAATTGATCCATTCTGTGTAATCAGACCCTTAATGATATAGATTATGCAGTGCCAAGCACGGAGGGGTTTATCCACAACCTCTGTTATGCATAACAATGCAACGCGCTCAGTGGTGAGGACCGCTTGAGGTTACCGTGGAATTAGACCACAAAATACGATTAGGTTCTGTGTGGAATTCCGTGTGACCTCTATGAATAACGAAACCATAAGAAGACGGAATACCTTTGAAGAGTTGTGATTGGGAATTGAGGATTGGAATCGAACCGTGGACAACCGTGAAAGGAATGAGTATCGCGTCGTTGGACCTGTGAGTAAGGACCGAAACCCTGCGTGGAAGAGCGAAACCTCGATGAACAGTGAACGTGGGTTGGAATGAATCTGGCGGTTTGATCGCACCGCCTTTGTAGGGTAAGCGGTAATTGGGAAATCAACGCGATTCCATAGACTGGGTGACGTGTGTCCCTGAGCAAATTTGAGAAACCGCTCTCATCGGGAGTTAACGATCGTGCATTTAGCCTGCGTGATATATGTTGGATCATAAGGAGCAGTGTGATGTGCTCTCCGCCATCAGATGATTAACAAAGTTGCACAGCCGAAGAACCAAGGTGCGTAGGTTCTGTTGCCGTGGGCCCGAGACAATATTTCTTGGAATTCGAATGTAGTCCACAGTTGAGTTGATCAAATATATGTATCAGTGTTGGTTTTAATCATGGAATACGGATTATCGAATGCATGCCAAATATATGGTTCATACCTTGGTCATTACCCAATGTATGATGATTTGATCGATTAAAATGGAGTGACTTATTAACGTGGGTGAATTACACTATTCGTATGTTAATCCGAATCTGCTTGAATGGATTTTGGTCGTATGGGTCTATTATAATGTTGAATGGAAGACGAAGTGTGTTTTGATATATTGCGGTTGAGGCGAGATATAAAAGGGCCGTATATAATTGTGGGTAATTGTAGGAGCCTTTTACCCCTCATAAATTCACATTCATCATGTTCCCTAACATGTACTACAAATGATTCATGTCTCCTCCTTCCGGCGTTCCCTTGCACCCCGGTGCAATTGCTAGTTTTATTTCTTTGTTATAAATATTCAATCTCTTTTATTTTAGCATATAAGAATACTGTGCATAATTAGAGTTACTAAAGATAGGGCATTACATATTGAATTTTGTCCCATTATCTCACCTGCCTTGCAAGATTCAAGGGTCTTGTTAGTGATGCATATAAACTTCGCTCGTCAGCATACTTTTGGCAACCATATTGGGAAAGTTGATTCATTAATCTATAGCTCTATAAATTTCCTTCCGAGATGACCATGCCATCTACAAATCATCCTGGCCTTGGCAACCGTCTATACGATCAAAGAATGATTGCACATCATTGTTCAATTTCATACTCAATAATCCAACTCTCTCACCGAATTGGAAAAATATCGGGTCATTATAGTCTAGGACATAGATTTACAAGAACGGAGGGAAGCCTTGAAAGATGACTTCGAGACCGCCTTTCCCAGAGGTAAATGGATTATGTCCAGTGAACCCCACTCTTCTAGTAGAATATGTGGTTTAAGCATATAATTTAAACCATTAGATGAAGTTGGAAGACATAAAGTTATCCTTACCACCCAAGCTCATATAATATGTTATCAAGATCTTACTTGCTCTTCGAGAACAACTTCCCATTCACATAGAATCATGTTAGGAACACAACCTTTGACTCATTCTTATTTCTCTACTACGTAGTATTTATTGACCACGTAATTATTATTTCAGATTGGTGGTTTGTATTCATGTTTAAATCCAATACAATCCACTACTTATCGTACCAAAGTTATTATAAAATATGGTTTATTTCAGTTAGAGGAATATGTACATATCACTCCCTTGCATGTGGTCTCAATGTTGAATTTAAAGCCTACTAATGTACCTTTACATAAATTTAATATCATTGGAAAAAATTTATTAGCGAATGGCACTATCACAACGAATGAACATCTTATCGGATTTTCAAATGCTTGTCACAACATTGGTACAAATGACAATGATACTTGCATGAATTTTTTTGCTAAGTCCTTAGAAGGGAAGGCAACGACTAATATTTTCGAACTACCCCCTAAGGCCTCTCCACTCCGGTCAAACTATGTTATTGGTTCAAATCGACCTCTGGTGAATACTAGAGTCCTGTTGATCTACTTAGGGAATATAATAATGTTACCTTCTCAAAGGGAGAAACTATCAAATCATTCAATCTCTGATTCACCAAATTACATAATAAAATCCCTCATATTATTATATTGTTGAATTAGGAAACCATGATGCATTATTGTAATGAATTTTCTCCTGCTTACCACCATGGGCTATAAGGGAAAAACATTGACAATATAGGGTCAACTTTGTATATATTCCTAGAATATAAAGAATAGTTACACAAATATGGTCTTCTCCTAAAAAAACTGAACCATTCAACTTGAAATCTATCTTTGCTTCAAATCATGCAAGACATGAGCAATCATTTAATCTCTTTCGAGAAGAAGGTGGTAGCTCAACCTCACGCTAATAGTTTTACTTCCATCCCTACAAGAAATTTGCTTCAAAAATTTCAACCTAATGCTCTTGTTTCCCAGCCATAGTGCAACTTTTGCGAGGAGTATCATGATGAAAAAATATGTGAAGTCAAGAAAAAATGCATGGGAAAAAATCTTTGGTAAACGACTTGACTCCATGGTTGCAACCTTGGATTGGGTAGATGACAAGGATGTAATGATGGTTGAAACTAGAATCTCTTATAAGGCCAAAAATGTTAAAAATCAATCATTCAAGAAGATCGACAATCGAAAAAACCCTGATATTTATCACTCACATCCAAATGTAAATTATACCTCTTATGCCTCCCCAACTTTGTATTAATATAATATACTAAAACAAATGAGCAACATCAAATATGATGCCTCAATACTTTATATGGCCTCTATTCTTGAACATCATCAACGTCTGAAAAGTTTCTTGGAAGGGAAAATCTCTATTTTTTTTTTCATTTTCTTGAGGCAAAGTGGGAAGAAAATCCTTCCAAAAGCAAGATCTTCGTTGTAAATGGTTCAAAAAATATTGTTAAAAATATTCAGTTTTATGTTTTTGTTCAAGTCTATTATCAAATCTCCCACTATTGTTTAGTAGATGGTGGATCATATCGAAATTCCATGCTGAGGATTATCATGGTAAAAATAAGACTTAAATGCATTGAAGACAAACCTAAACAGATGTTGGCTTATAACAATACTGAACAAGCAAAAATATACGAGATTAAATATATTACTATTATTTTGTGTTCTCATTCTAAAATTAGGACCACTTGTAGCATTCAAGTAATGGATACGCTAGTCAGTAATTATTCAATCATCCTAGGAAGAGATTGGCAAGAAAAAAAAAGTGGTTACATGTCATTAGATGGGACTCACATGGCTTTAACTAAATATGGAAGAAACATTATTATCCGTATAGAGGGCATAATCACACCTTAAATCGAAAGTTTCCCTTCAAATCATGTTCATTATGTTGAGGAAAACTTAGGGGCCTATTCAATCTTCATTGATGAGGAATATTCCAATCCCCTCCCCTCTTGATGATCAAAATGATATTGTATGGTATATGAATTTTGGTGGTTCTTATTATAATGAAGGGAATGGTGCTGGAATAGTCTTATACTTTCCTTTTGGTAAAATGCACCAATTCTCCTATAGACTTGAATTCAACTGCACTAATAGTGTAACTAAATTTGAAGCCTTATTACTAGGGATTGAATGCTTGCAACCATCTAACTCTGTTTGGTGTTTTTGAACTTGTTGTCAACTTGATAAAAAAGGTATACACTCGTCCTAACAAGCTTATCAAATGCTATACCCAAGTTTCACAGGAAAAAATATCTAAGTTGCTTTGATTCAAAATTACACATGTAAGAAGGGATTTAAATACTTTATCCCATCATTTAGTTGTTTATGCAACTAGTCCTCAAAGAAAAATCCTTTTATAAAGGCTTAATTGTGTGTTACAATTGTTATATTGGCCTCACCTTCCTAATAATGAAGAAGATTGGCAAGTCTTTTCACATGATGAACACATTTGTGATTTCATTCAAAATCAACCTTCAAACAAGAAGGAGGTCATCTCCCTTCGAGATAATAAGTATCTAAAGGGAATTTTCGCTCTCGAAATTCATTTTCCCCTAGAGATGTTTTGAATAAGAAAGATGAACATAAAGAGGAATTAAAAAGAAGAATTGAAGAAACCATACCTGTCAATATTAGAACCGACGAGGATCTAAAAATTTTACAAATTGGCACCCAATGTTTAGAAATTGAAAATAAAATATTTTTAGATATTTTTCCTGAATTTAAAGATGTCTTTGCTTAGTCGTATAAGGATTTATGTGATTTTGTGTTGAAAATGACAACAAGAAATATTTAAAATGGTATCAAAAGGAATTTTAGTTTAATTTCCCCTTAATTAAATTAGAAGGAAATTGTAATTCCACATCACATGACAACTTGTACGAGTTAAATGAGTTAGGAAGACTTATTTAGGTCAGTTAATTCGAGTTGGGGGTCAAACTGGAGGCATGTAGAGTTCACTCTAAGTTTTATGGGGTCGAGTTGCAGTTTATTTTGAGTTTTAATTTCTTAACTTAATTATTTGAGTTATAATCAGTTTAACTAGTTCTAACTAATGGATGAGCTAGTGAGAGGTCCATTGAATTAAATCTGATTTAATTCACATGCATTGATCAATCAGATAAATGATAATTCACTATAAATAAATCATGCATTTCAGTTCTGAGAAAGACCCAGTTGAGATTGGAGTTAAAGGGAAGTGTACTATCAATTGTATAATCATCCAAATTGTACAGGTGGTGCATGCAACCAAAAGAAGGCCTAAAATAAGTCATTCCTTAATTAGAGAAAATTGCCTTTAAAAGGAGGAATGAAGGCACAAGTTTAATAACTGTTTTGGTGAGCACGAGTTGGTGAGACCAAGCAATAGGAAGCACAAGCTTGTGCATGGATCTTATGAGAGAAATGTGTGCCAAGAGAAGCTTGTGCACGGGTTGGTAGTGAGATAGTCAAAGATAGTGCAGAGAGCTCTCAAGCTTGAGAGAAGCATTGTATTGTTTCATATTATTGACTTAATGCAATATATAGATAACAAGGTTTTTAGCCAAGGCTTTCCCTAGATAAAGGTTTGTGTAATGCGATTGAAATTCTTCTCTTTCTTGTTCATGTGATTGTGCGATCGTTATTGGTTTCTGCAAAAAAAAAAAAAAAAAAAAAAAAAACCGGTCGAATCAGAGGTCGGATGAGGGAGATATCATTGATTCTAAATCAACTCTTTTTTCAGAAAAAAATGTGACGATAGAACAATTACAACACAGATCTGAGTTTCCAAAGTGCCCAAATGATGTGATATTTAGCAAAGGGAAGGTTTCCTTTGACACATCGCCACAGGACATATGAAACAGATCGATGTGTGAGTCAAGAACCTGTATGACCTTGAGGTACAAGATGCATTCAAAGCTTTGAACAACAAGGAAAAGGTTAGAGACTTGGTGGTTGAGAGGGAGCATGAATTAACTCTCAACATGCAGCCTTAGAAACAATCTCAGTAAGTTGTGGAGCATCCACAATTGGAGAAGCAGAGATGAGACCGAGTGGAGGTATCCACTCAATCATAGACCTACAATAGTGGGGAATTTCGAGCCAAGTGGGCAGAGGGAGCACATGCAACCATACCTCCAGGAGAGAGGCGGGGTGATGTAAAGAAATAGTCCCAAGAGTGCATAAATTTGGGCAGGGTCCATTCAGATGTTTTGTCTCATGGATCATTACCTTGCTACGGGAGGCCATAGTACACAATAGCATGATGGATCAATGGTGTTGATACAGTCAGATATCAATGAAAAATGAAAATATTAGTAACAATGAGATGCTGGGGAGCACATAGTAGATTTGGAAATAGTGTAGTGTCAACAACAACGCAAAGTTTTCAGTTGACAGTGCAGTAGCAGTGAGAGACTCTGATGACATATGCATCATACTAATTTAGTTTGGATGATTTTTTTAGTTTAAGAAGTTGCAGTAGCAACAACACTAGAGAGAAGTGTTTCATGCACAACATTCCAAAGGTACCAGATCGGGATAGAGTTGAATTCCTTTCTTGTTGAGAGGGAATGTTGAAAATGGCAAAAAGAAATATTGAAAATAGCATCAAAAGGGATTTTAATTTAATTTTCCCTTAATTAAATTAGAAGGAAATTGTAATTCCACATCACATGACAACTTGTACGAGTTTAATGAGTTAGGAAGACTTAGTTAGCTCAGTGAATTCAAGTTGGGGTTCAAACTGGAGGCATGTAGAGTTCACTCTAATTTTTAGGCGGTCCAGTTGCAGTTTATTTTGGGTTGTAATTTTTTAACTTAATGAGTTTAACTAGTTCTAACTGATGGATGAGATAGTGACAGGTACAATGAATTAAATCTGATTTAATTCACATGCAGTGATCAATCAAATAACTTATAATTCACTATAAATAACTCATGCATTTCACTTCTAAGAAAGACCTAGTTGAGATTGGAGTTAAAGGAAAGTGTACTATCAGTTGTGTAATCATCCAAATTGTACAGGTGGTGCATGTAGTCAGAAGAAGGCCTAAAATAAACCATTCCTTAATTAGCGAAAATTTCCTTGAAAATGAGGAATGAAGGCACAAATTTAATCATTGTTTTGGCGAGTATGAGTTGGTGAGACCAATAAATAGGAAACAAAATTTTGTGCGTAGAGCTTTTGAGAGAAAGGTGTGCCAAGAGAAGCTTGTGCATAGGTTGGTAGTGAGACAGTCATAGATAGTGCAGAGAGCTCTCAATCTTGATAGAAGCATTGTATTGACTCATGTTCTTGACTTAATGCAGTATACAAATAGCGGGGTTTTTAACTGAGGCTTTCCCCAGATACATATTTGTGTTATGTGATTGAAATGATTTCTCTTTCTTGTTCATGTGATTGTGCAATCGTTATTGGTATCCACAATTTGTAGAATAGATTCAAGTATTTTGTTTTAGCATATTTCTTGTTCATGTGATTGTGCGATCGTTATTAGTTTCCGCAATTTGTAGAATAGATTCAAGTATTTTGTTTTAGAATATTTATTTTTCATGTGATTGTGCTATCATTATTGGTTTCCGAAATTTTTATAATATATTTAAGTATTTTGTTTTATCATATTACAAGATCAGTTGAATCTATGTGGATTTTGTACATTTTGATACTTGTATTATTTAGTATTCTATTCCTACTAAATAGGATGCAAAACCTGTCAGGCATAGACATAAACCTGTCAATCCTTCACTCGAGGCAATCATTAGAAAAGAGTATGAAAAAATATTAGCCACTTAGATCATTTTCCTAATAAAATATTCAAAATGGGTTTCTACCTCGTATGGGTCCAAAAAAAGACTGGTGAAATATGTTTATGTGTTGATTACTGCTCTTTAAATCAAGCAAGTGCGAAAGATAACTTCACTCTCCCAAATATGGATCCCATCCTGCAACAAGTAGCAGGATATTAAATGATGTCATTTCTTGAAGGATTCTCAGGTTATACTCAGATACATATCAAGAAAGTAGATAAATATAAAACTACTTTTATCACACGTTGGGGAACCTTCGCTTATGAACGTATTCCTTTTATGCTCCTAAATGTAGGTGCCTTGTTTCAAAGAGCTATGCAAATAGATTTTGATGACCTAATTAAAAATTAATCTAGATTCATCTTTGAAGATTTGACTGTATACTCCAGGTCTTGAAGGATCACTTTGACTACCTAAAAGAAGTATTTTAGCAATGTAGGAAGTTTGGCATTTCCTTTAATCCAAAAAAATTCGTCTTTGGTGTGACTCAGGGAAGTTGCTTGGACATATAGTTTCTGAGGTCAGAATCAATATCAACCCAATACTTGTTGAAGCCATCAATAACCTCCCTACCCCTAAGACTAAGAAAAAATTCCTTTATGGGCACAATCGATTTTTTTTATATCTTCATTTGTGATTTTTCTAAGATTGTTAATGCCAATCATAATATAACAAAGCATGATTGAAATATCCACCAAGATGATGCCCAAAAATATTTTGTGGCCATTAAAAAGGCCAAAATCTCAACTCCTATCTTAGCAAAACTATATTTTACTAAAGATTTCATTATATACACCAATGTTACAGAGAAATCCATTTCAGGAATTATGATCAGGACAAAGGCCATCTTATAACATTTAGGAGCCAAAGTCTATCTAATGATAAATTGAATTATTCACTTATTGAAAAAGACACTTATGCTTTAGTCAGTGCTATAGAGAAATTTTGACATTATATTCTAAGGAACCACACGAAGGTAAGATTCCCTTTGTCTGTTGTGAAAATTATGCTATGTAATACTTTATTTTCTTGGAATTTAGCTCATTGGATTGAAAATTTTTGAGATTGGTGGCTTGGGAGGTAATAAAAACCCTAGGGTTCGGGGTTTTGGAGGAATTGGAACCACAAGAACACTTGTGGGCTAAGAACCCTAGGTGTGGGATTTTCACCCAAATTTATGGGTGTGAATCCACAAGGAGTTTGGATGACCTAACCCTTGGATATTGTAGAGGACCCTTAATGAAGTTAGGGGCCACAAAGTACACCAAGAGAGGTTTGGTAATTTATGAGATATTAAATTATTTATGTGTTAGTTGGGCTTGCAAAAGGAAATTCAGGTAATATGGAGTAAAAATAATCCCTTAAGTACAATTCATTGTGCCCAAGAGAAAACATATAAGTAAAGTAGACATTGAGGCTATAAGAGCATCATCTAAGTGCAACATATCAAGGATATTTCTCTCTGACTTAGCCACAGATCCAAATACCCTAGCAAAGGAGAGAAGAAGCATTAGTTTGTGTCTTCTTAAATCTATATGGAGGTTCGTGTTAGATGGGAAATAGATCGAGGCTATAGGATGAAAATTTGGGTGTGTTTGGTGCAACCTTGAGGTGAGTACTCTCCCTGTTATAAGCACAAATATTTTGTTACAATTACTGGTGAAAATCTCTCTTTTGAGGAGGGTCAAAGGCTTAGGAAGAGGTCTAACCTAGGTCACAATCATAGGAAGGAGCAACGAGCTTGTAGAGACTGTTTATGAGGGAAAAACATAGGGTATGAAGCAGTGAGTCAGGGCTCATCTTTTCCCTAACAAGGTCTTTTAGAACTAAGAGGAAGTGCACAGGAGCCAAGGACTAAAGGAGAAGAAAAATAAAGTATGTGTGTCTCTTTTTGTTGATATATTGCTAGAGGATAAAAGGTATAGATTTTGAAAGTTTGGTTGGGTATCTTAAGCATGTTATTGGGCAAAAATTAGGTTCCCAAGGAGGCCCTAAGAACAAACTCTTGAAGGATGAAGAGAGATGTTAGGAGAGGTAAGGATTTGGAGCAGCTCAAGTGTTGATACCTTGAAGGACATAGGAAAACTAAGTGAGTAGTTAGATAAACCCAAGTTTGTTGTTGGTGAAGGAATTTTGACCGTGATAGGTGGCAACCCTCCATGTCCAAATTTTGTCTTCATTAGAGCAGCATAGGAAGGAATTAGAGGGAATAAGTCCCAAATGAGCTAAGGAGTATCAATGGGCAGTCTAGGATGTTTCACAGAAGGAGCTGTGAACAACTCAACAAGAGTCTCTATGTGTTGAGTAATTGATGAGTGAATGATTAAATAGAGGGTATATTGGTGAGCCGTGTTCACTAACCTAAATGACCAAGATGCATTGATAGAGTCAATGCCACAGATTGGGAGTAGAAGTACCAACAGGTGTGTTCTGGGCACGATCAAGGTAGTTGTGATTGTCGACTAGATCAACTAGATGATTAATGTATCTTGTTCAGGGAAATTTGGTTGTCAAAGCTATTGAAAACAAACCTTAGTTTGTATTCTTGTACCAGTGGATGTATGAGGGAAATTATCCTTGGTACGGGAGCCACAAACACTTGTATTTCAATTTGTTAATATAACGAATTTGGGTTATAGAAAAATTGTAAAAAGATGTAGATTTTTGCATTATTTCATGTACTGTTGTTTATATTTAGCTATGAAAAGTAGTTTTTTGTGGCATTTGAGTTGGTAGTGTTACATATTCTAAGACCCTAACCTAGATTCTCTAGTGCCGTGGAAAAATAACACAAAAATCCATGAACATGACTTAAAAATAGTTACTACTAAAACAACCAAGGGATGCAATCTCTCCGTTCATTTGGCCCAACACCCTGAGCCAAATATAGATACTTACAAAATTATTCTTTATCAGCCATATTCTTAATCAATGAGGATTGGGTTGATCTTGTAGGATGTACATGGTATACTGGTATTGTTTTCTATATTCAAAATGAAAGGTGTCTTGATAACTTGGACAAATATCAAAGAAGAAGACTACAACTTGAAGCTTCTAAATACTTGATTCTTACTACTCTTCTTTTCCTCGAGTCTTTTTATGGGTTTATATTATGGTGTGTGGATGAAACAACTGCCAAAAAATTGTTGCAAGAATTGCATGTCTCTATTGATTATAACCACCCATCCCACATTTACCCAAATTCACAAGCTCACCAAGGTAAATATGAGACGATTGTCACTATGACATGACCATAACTCCTAGTTCTAGTTAAGGAAGTGGGGCATATAAACTGATCACAAGATGACATCCTGCAGGGACTGCAGATCACCCAGGAGCTGAATAAACACCCATGGTGGTAGATCCCTGAATTGGAACCTTTTTTCACTGAACTATACCCACAACTACACCCTTGACACTGATTCCATGTCGTTATGAGGCTACAACCACACTCACATGCTTTCTTCCATATAGTTATGGCCTAAGCTCTTCAGTTCTGAGCATGCGGTCCTAAGATTTGTGCCATATTTTCCGGCCAACTTCCATACCACTGCCTATATTTTCCTCTGACTCTCGAAAATGCAATCAAAGGTACTGAAAATGCTAGTCAATCAAAACTCAAGAAATAAATTTACCCAAATATTCCTAATCCATAATAGAAATTCTGTTAAACACATGGAAAACATAGAAACTAGATGTCATGAATGCATATATGATCATAATAGACTCAAATTCATCCGAGAATCAACAAGAAGGCTCTATGCCCTCTCTACATAGCTGCAACAACACTTATTAGTCCATACATCATCAAGCAATCAATATATAAACAATTCATGACAAGAGCCACATATAGCATACATCATATAACATATAACCAACAAATAACTAGGATAGAAACCATGGAAACTCAACCATAATGTCACAAACATAAATAGTACAAGTATTCGTAAACCATAGTAGAAAATAAATCTTATCAACATATAAAATTTCCAACCAATTTAGGGACTTCCACATACCACTTGACCATATATTGGGCTGAACTAAATCTATCTTTCAACCTATCACCCCCTGCGCTATATTCCAAGTTTGAATGTGGGATCATATGGATTAAACCAAAGCAAAACCAAACTAGGGCTTCCAGAGGCCAAACAACCTCAACCCTCAACCACAGTGATTCCACCTCTACGGTCGGACATCACTAACATCAACTAGATCGGTATTTACCCAAGTTGTCTAGGGCTCTAGGAATTAGTAACTCAACCCAACACCTTCTAGGGCTCCAGAAAATTTGTCCAACCGCGTTCCAGAGACTAGTAACTCAACCCACCAAGGGCTCCAGAGCGTTTGTCCCAACCTAGGCTCCAGTACTAGTAACTCAACACAAGTTCTTCCAGGGCTTCTAGAGCATTTGTTCCAACTCACATGCATGAGCACCAATCAGAAAAAAAAAAAACAAGTGGAAAATCCCAAAACACCATGGATATTGATGAAATGGAAAGACAAGGCTAAAAGCACTATCAATCCAGGAAAATATCCATGCCAATGAAAACACATAACCAAAAAATCACATGCATATACCATGCATACAAAAATCAACAAGGAAATCACACATGCAACTTGTTAGCTGCAAATAAATAAAGTTGTAGCTATCGATCTAGTTGTTCCCTTACTCTTTCCTACTTTGCTTTTGCCTTATTTCTCCAATCCAAGTGGATACTAAAGTGGTCCAAGCATGCTCCAAGAATGCTCTAAGTGTGCAATATTGTGAGAGAATGAGAGAATGGAAGAGATCTCAAACAAAAACTGTCAAAATTCTAAACTGATAAAATCTAGCAATTGATCCTCAAAATCCTTTTTATCATTGAGGCCTCTATTTGATTCATTTTTCTTCATTTTCCCTCTAATTTCCTTAGAATGAAAATCTATGTCTCTTCACCTTCATTTTCTCCTATTTCCACTTATTTTCATAAATAAATGCCAATTATGCCTCTTGCTTTTGTCAATGCCTTCACCAATTTCCTTAGCTATTTATAAACCAAAAGTGATCCCCACTATAATATATTCCCACCATTCAACTTGGAATATGTGTCCCATGACCTTGGTCTTGTATTTTTTATATATAGAAAAACAACTAGGGGCTATTACAACCCCCACCCCACCCCCCTTGGGGGAACACCATCCTCAATGTTCTATGACACCTATGACCAACAAACAGCGGAAAACAAAAAAATACTGCCTATGAAGCTTTATAACCCAACTTGATGCAGTATTTACAATGACATCCCTCTGAAAAAATGAGAAACATATAGTTTACTGGAGCTTTATAACACAACTCATTACGATATTTACAATCAAAACCACATAATTATACACATTTTCTTCAACCAACAAATAATCATATTGTCTATAGAGCTTTATAGCCACAAGTCGATACAATATTTACAATAATATACACATATACATATGTACATTTGCTCTAACCAACAAATAAAAGGATACCGTTCCTGCATTAGGAACAAGGGATTCCATAGTCCCATAACTCCACCCTCAAAATTAGTACAAAGATTCACCTCCTTCCTAGGAAGTCCAAAATCCATTGCCAAAATCAAAGTTTTCATCCAATGTCTAGTGTTGCAATCCTTACACTAATTTTTCTCTTAGTGAATAATTACTGCCTCATTGTTCCAAGGTACACTCCCATTGTGATTTTGATTCCTTCTCACAATGCTAATAACAAAAAAAAAAAATCATCCCCAACCTTCCCTTCTCTGCTACACATTCCCTTGCGCAATCCGGTCATCCCCTTCTGTGTAGTCACACACCTTCCAAGTTCCGCTGACATCCCCTTATCTGCTGCATAGTCCCTCGGGTGATCCATCCCTTGGCAAGTTTTCCTCACATCAAAATGTACAAAATACAAGGCATATCCCTGCCTCAAAACAAACATACTGGTCATAGCATTCTCATGGAAAATACTAGGAACTATTGGGTACCAGTGTCCCACAATGTCCCTACTCTTGAATTCTTTACCAACATACTGTTGCTTGTTGTTGATATTCAACAAGAAAATTTAGCACCCACGCCTAGTGCATTAAGCACCCAAAATAAAGTGGGGCCCATAATGCTATTTTTGGGTGCATTTCTATTTTGGTTATCCCTTAATTAAGATGGGAATTAAACCATAATCTATTCTCAATGTGGACTGAATCAATTAACTGAAAGTGATAAAACTAGTTAGAGGTAGTTGGTGAGGCATGAAGAGTAATTCTAGTTTTAACAGAGTTCAAAGTGTAGTGGTGCATTAGTTAATGCAAGTTGTAAATAGTTTAACTTAGTTAAGTGAGTTAAACTCAGTTGTGATAGTTGTAATTGAAGATACACTAGTGAGAGATCTAGTGAATTAAATATTAATTAATTCACAATCAATGATCTCACATGCAACTGATGATTTACTATTATTAGATGCATGCATGTCAGATCTAGTGGAGACCTACTTGAGTTCTAGGTGAAAGGGAAGTTGACTATCAGTTGTAGGATTATTGGGTTGCACACATGCAACCAAACACCCACTGGAGTGCCCATGATACTTGCCCAGTCAAGGAAGGAAAAAATTCCTATCTTTTAGGGATATACACCATCAGGGATTCCACAAGCAAGGTAGGCTGTTTGGAGGCTGAGAATTGGCTATGTGTTGGTTAGTTTTGCATATGACAATGTGAGACAATTAACTGAGTACTGGAGGGATCTTGTGAGAAAATTTTTGTATGTAATTGTTTCATGATCCATGCTGAATATACAATAGAATATAGTGGGGTTATTAGCTGTAAGCTTTCCCCGGGAAATTATCCGTGTTGTGTGTGATTGATATATTGTGTTTTTAATTTCGCAAAATATTTGTAGAACTGATTCAATATTTAACTTTAGTAAATTTTTAGATTGGGTGAATCCAAGATATACATGCATGTTGTATAATTTCTACATGGTATCAGAGCACAAGAAATTGTAGAAGTGAAGTAGGAGCTGAGTTTGTGAATGGATAGAATTCGAATTTGCAGAAAGACTTTCTTGGTGCTACAGCTGATTCAAGATCGAAATGGATTTCAATGGATTGATGTTAGAGTATGCACTCGAGGGATATTTCTTGGAAGGATAGGATGGAGGCAATACTCGAAGACAAAGGCTTGAAGGAATTCATTGACAATGATGTTCCTAAACCCATTGTGATAGATGCTGCAAATCTTGATGCATGGAAAAATAAAGTGGCAAAGGAAAGGAGGATCCTGTTGGAGGGAGTACAAGACCAAATTGTCTCAAGCCTCCATGGGAAAGCCACACCATATGCAATGTGGAAGGATTTAACGAATCTATTCCAAAGCAGAAATGACCATAGGAAATTAGTGCTCAAAGATAAACTTAGGAAGATTAAGATGGAAAAGGTCGACACCATTCCAAAATATCTAACAAAGTTTGTTGAATGTCGGGATGAACTAGGGAGCATTGGAATAAAAATTGCTAATGATGATTTGGAAAGCTTCAATCTCCTAAGACTTCCTAAGAGTTGGCACAATTATCAAGACTCTGTCAATGGAAGGGAAAAATTTCCAGATTTGGAACGATTGTGGTCGGATTTGGTGCAGGAGGAGTTCAGACGGAACACTAGATATGGATCTTCATCTAAGAATGAGGATGAAGTGGATTGTACTTTGGCTGCCAAGGCGAGGAAAGGGAAGGGGAAGAAATTCCATTCTAAATCTGAGTCCAAGAATGGCAAGAAGCAGGACATGTCCAAGGTGAAGTGTTTTCACTGTCAGGAGCATGGGCATTTTGCTACTAACTAACCACAAAAGAAGAAGAACAAGAAGGCTTGAGGATCCGCAACTGGTGAGGACCTTGCTTCACAATTTGCGCTTGAATTCTCATTGATCGCATGCATGGTGTCCAGTGCATTGGGATTTGTGTGGTATTTGGATAGTGGCACTTCCTTTCACATGATGAGAGATAAGGAACTTTTCAGTGACTTGGAGGAGAAAGATCTCCAAATGCATATTGAAATGGGCGAAGACGGACGGTACAATGCTAACTAGATTGGTACCGTTACCTTTCAGAGGGAGTCATGTAAACCATTTCAATTAAAATATGTAATGCATGTACCAGATCTGAAGAAAAATTTGGTCTTAGTCGCAATGTTGGAGGATAGAGGCTATGATGTTGTTTTTAGTGATGGAAAATATTTCCTACGACATAAAACAATGAGACAAGTCAAGAGGATAGAGATTCGAGTTAAGAATCTCTACCGTAGATGGCTGAGCATCAATGATGGGCAAGGTAGATCAAGTGGTGAGCTAGGATGAGGGCGAATTATGGCATAGGCGATTGGGCCATCTTCACCATGGAGCCTTGAAAGTCATGCAACAGATTTCTACTGGTCTTCCTAGGGGTACACTTGTGCAGTCAGACATGTGCAAGGGATGTACTATGGGAAAAAATTTAAATTCCGCCTTCCATGAGAAAGAAAACAAAGCTTTGGGGATCCTTGAGATATTTCACACAGACGTGTGTGGTCCTTTCTCTATTTCTTCAACAAAAAAACATAAGTACTATGTAATATTTGTTGATGACTTTTCTCTTAAGTGCTGGATCTTCTTCATGCAGAATAAAGATCAAACATTCTCTAAGTTCTGTGAGTTTAAGGAACTTGTGGAGAAAGAGTTAGGGAAGCAAGTGAAGGCTCTTAGGAGCGATAATGGTGGAGAATACATCTCTAACAAATTCAAGAACTTCTGCAGCAAAGAAGGAATTCGAAGACAACTCATAACGCATCATAACCCACAAAAGAATAGGGTCGCGGAGAGGAAAAACATAACTATTGTGGGTGCAACACGAGCGATGTTGCATGATCAATGCTTACCAATGCATCTGTGGGTGGAAGCATGGAATACAATGGTACATGTGCAAAACCATTGTCCTCATAGAGTACTTGGCATGAGTACACCTGAAGAGGCTTTCACTGGTAAGAAACCTGATGTTTCACACTTGATTTTTGGCTCATCTATTTATGTGTATGTGATCAAGGACGCTAGGAAGAATATGGAACCAACAACTGAGGTTGGGATTTTTGTGGGGTACACTGAAACACCCCATAATTATCGTGTGTATTTTCCAAACAACAGAATGATTGTTGTTTGATGGGATATCAAATTTGATGAGGAGAAAGCCATGCGATTGTCCCTTGAGAGGGAGTTGGACTTGCATGCAGAGGAGGAACTGTTGGTTCTCAAGGATGAGTCTCAAGATGTGGATTAGCCACATGAGGAGGTTCATGGAGTGGAGGAAAACACTCATGTAGAGCCATCCATCAGAAATGGTAGAAGGCACACCACGAAAGCTGATAGATTGAGACTTGATTATGCAAAGAAGGTAGGAGCCCCTACTTCACAATGCAAAAAAAGACAGTCTCCTGACCGATTTACTGGATACATGGCTCTTATGAGCAAATGTATTGTGACTGAATCATCTCCCTTTTAGGAATCATTGCAATAGACAACTTGGGTTTATGCATTGGTGAAGGAGTATGACTCCATTGTCAAGAACAATGCATGGGAGATAGTCCCAAGACCGGTTGACAAATTAGTGGTTGGATCAAGATGCATATATAAGGTAAAGCAAGCTGCTGATGGGAGTGTGGAGAAATAAAAGCCTAAATTTGTGGCCTGGGGATTCTCACAGATCGAGGGGATAGATTATGATGAGACTTTTTCACCTATTGCAAGATACTCTTCCATAAGATCCATCCTTTCACTCTCAGCGTAGATAGGCTGGCGCATTCATCAGATGGATGTGAAAACTGCATTTCTCAATGGGATCATTGAGGAAGAGGTGTACATAGAGTAGCCTAAAGGTTTCAAGATCTTCAACAGTGAGTCACATGTGTGCAGACTCAAAAGAGAACTGTATGGGATGAAGCAAGCACCCCGTGCTTGGTACACTCAAATAGACAATTATTTCACCGGACTGGGCTTCACCAAAAGTGAAGCAGATGTAAACCTGTACTAGATTGTGGTTGAGGGTAAGCTATTGATTATTTTTCTTTATGTTGATGATCTAATTTTGACTGGTGATGAGCAGTTGATACACTCATGCAAGGAGGATCTTGCAAGGGATTTCGAAATGAAGGACATGGGACCCCTTCATTATTTCCTTGGATTGGAAATATGGCAGCGGGATGGTGAAATTTTTGTGTCTCAAAGAAAGTATGCAAAGGATATACTGGGTAAGTTTAACATGGAGAGTTGCAAAACCATGGATACTCTTCTTCCAGGAATTTGGAGGAAAGAGGATGCTAATTCTGGAGAGGTGGTGGATGCTACTATCTACCGGCAGTTAGTGGTTCGCTAATGTATCTAGTGAACACGAGACTAGACATTTTCTACACAGTTAAGCGATTGATTCAATATATGGTTAAGCCTACCAAGCTCTTTTTGAAGTCGAGGAAGCATGTCCTGAAATACCTGAGGGGCACATCAGAGTATGGTCTATGGTACAGATGGATAGAGGGAGTGAAGCTGCATGGCTTCACGTATGCATATTGGGAAGGCTGTCCATCAAACAGAAAGAGAACATCAGGAGGGATATTTGGCATTGGATCGACAACAGTTTCCTGGTACAACAGGAAAAAACGATCCGTGGCACTCAATTCAGTGGAAGTGGAATACATGGCAGCAAGTCAAGTTGCATGTGAGGCTATCTGGATGAGAAAGATCTTGGTTGGTGTTGAGCCTCAAGATTGTGCTTTCTTTCATCTTACTTTACCTCATTTTCCTTTGTCCATTGTTATCCCAGACCAAATTGATCAATGAATTTAGTTAAAATTACTTTTAGAATGATTAACATGACTAACTTGCTAAGTTTTGTGATTTTTGTCATTGTAATGCATTTTGACCGGAACTAGCTGCAGAATGCAGACATTCCGTAGCTAACCGGCAATTCTACAGTTGTCTTCACATTCAGGCATGTTCCAGGTGGCCTCTCAAGAAAAACCACATATGGGTATATTCCACGTCATGTCTACATTGTTCGTTGCTCACCATGAAGGAAAAACCGAATTCTGGATATGGTTTTGGTACGTGGGAACTCATTTAAGGAAGCAGATTTCTAATAGGACTGTCTTAGTCCATATGTCCTTTTCCTTTTTACGCTGCCACTTTAAGAGTCCTAGTATGATTTCGATAAGGAAAGACAATGATCCTCGAATTGTTGCAAGTCTTGTTATGTAAATTTGTTATAAAAACACTTGGGAAACCGAGAGATAGGCTAGATTTTGCTCTGGATTTTGCTTAGATTTCATGCTATATTTCTGAAGACGTAGACTACTCTGTTCAAGTTATTTTTCCTTTAATGAAGAAGACAATATTGCTTTGAAAGCGTTGATTTGATTTGGAGTTAGATTCCGTCTGGTGGTAGAGGGCCCCTGCCTCCTGCACGATTTTACTTGCGTAATTTAGATAAGTATCTTAGTTGTCTTTACGTTTTTGAAGTTTGAGTTCATAGTTAATTTCATTAGCCACTATAGTTATACTTGTTCTAAAAACTCTTCCAAAAGAATAAACTCTTCCAAAAGATCATGATAATGAATGGGAAATGGCTATAGTGTTGTAGGATTTAATTGTAATTTCTTTTGATTCACTATCATAGTTGAACTTATACTAAGCAATCTCTTCCAAAAAATCCTTATGATGTCTAAGGCATGACTGTGATAATGAATGTTTCAGTTGTTTGTTTTCACTAAGTAACATAGCTGACCTTGCTCTTAAAACGCTCTTCCAAAATATCATAATGATGGGTAGGAGACATCTGTGATATCTTAGTTTTTAAATTGCTTTCAATCTTTATGTTTGCATTTGCACTGAATTGTATAGTCAGGATTGTTCTAAGAAACTCTTCCAAAATACCAATCATGATGGACAAAACAGGCTGTATAATCCCATAGATTAATGCATGATAACTTAGTTAGGATACTCCGGAGTCTAATTGCATTTAACTCATGCTTTGTTATTTTGTTTTGAGTTTGATAATGACTTGTTAGTTCAGCACTGTTTTAGACTAGTGACATCTTAATTTCAGTTTTAACTTAACACATTGCATTTTCACTCCACATTCAGTTGTCATCCATTGCATATTAGATTATATCAGTTGTTAAACTTAACAAAACGACCTTCATTATTTACAAAACCTCTTCTTGTTCCAAATCTATAATTGATTCATAACCATATGAACAGAAGACAGTATCATTTCAAGGCCTGAAGTACTTTTGCAACTTCCTTTATCATCTCACAAACAAACTTTTCCTCAAAAGACTATTCTAAAAATCTATAACCTTTGAGTGAAGTGTAGTGGTATCAAACTAAGTTGCAGAATAGGGTTAGGAACTAGCCTTAGAATAGAGATCTTATGATGATACCAATATTTTCCTCCAAATATGTTTCAAAAAATCTTTAAACATGGATAAAATGTTGCATCATTATGAGCTGGATGTTTGATTGTTTAGTTAGAAGAATTTGTATACTTAGCTGACCATTTCTCAAAAATCTCCCAAAATACCTTTGATGAAAGAATTGGACAAGTTAAGTTTATGTTTTGATTCATTTCCTTAAAGTCATTATCAAGCTTGGTATTCTGCTTAGTCATAGTTTAGGTTTGATTTTGTTTTAGTATTTGCCTTTGCATTTGTCACTTGTCATCAACCAATTAGGCTTCACTCTGTTTTTAATCATTAGCTTCTTTCCACTAGCTTTCTAGTCATTTTCCTTGTGAACATAAAACTACCAAAAGACCAAAAACATCATAAATCATCACAAAAGACCAAAAAAATCATAAAACACTAAACACAACGCATTAAGAGACAAACACCTAGGCACATACGGTGCACTTCACTTCAGCAGTTTACCAACCCTGGTTGACAATTAAATGAACTCAATTTAGGAGACTAGGTTGAGACCAAACATTTTGGCGCCATTGCCGGGGAATTGAAAACTAGGTAACCTTTGTTTCTTAGCATCCAAAAACAATTATATGCGTAGAGAAAGAGATTCAAGGGGAAGATTCATAAGCAGCAGAAGCAGCAGTTTGATTCCTAGAACACCACTTGTTTCACCTAGATGCAGAGCTAGTACACCTTCAACTCAGACCCACATTCCATCCTTTACTGATCCTGGACTTCTAGAAGATCTAAGGTCAGCTATTCCATTAGACAAACCTTCCACTTCATCCACTGAACCTGCCATAGAAGAAGATTTAAAAACTCCTGTTAGGGATACAAACCTTTCCACTTCCACAGGAGAGTCAACCATGGCAGAAGAAGGAGGAGGAGGAGTCTTTAATGGAGAACACACACTATTTGGAGGTAGAGGTAGAGGTAGAGGAGAAGGAGGTAGAGGTGTAGATGGAGGAAGAGGTAGAAGAGAAATAGGAAGCTCTTTTGGGTTCCCTATAATTGATGAAGAAACTAATACAACCATGAAAAACATTTCACCCTCTGTCCTTCCAAACTTCTATGGAATTAAAACTGAAGATCCTGAAACCTTCCTATTTGAAATTGAAATCCTGTGTAGAACTTATGACTACTTACAAGATGCTCAAAAACTTAAACTATTTCCTTCAACATTGAAAGGAGCAGCATTGAAGTGGTTTATGAGTTTGATCAACAGTTCTATTAGGACATGGGAAGATATGAAACAAGAATTTCTAGAGAGGTATTTGGATTATTGTATGCCGGTTAATCATAAGGAAGAAGTGTTTAAGATGTTACAAAAAGAAGATGAAAACTTGGAAGATTTGTTGGAGAGATTTCATTACAACATCAAAAGAGCAAAAATGGAAAACCTAGATCAAGACACCTTAAAAGCTCTTTTGTTGAAAACAATTAGGGATGAGTGGTTGGATATCCTTAACATGATGGGAAAAGGGGATATATCACAGCTCACATTACCTGAAATATCTGAGTTATGTATCAACCTTTCAAGAGGAAAATCTAAAACTGTCAAAGGTCCAAGAGATCCCGCTCTTGCAAGGGCAAGTAAGTCTGCTTCTGGGACAGTAAGTAGATCAGAAATAGGACACATGCTTGATGATTTTAAATCTGACATCTTAGGGAGTCTTAGTGAACAAATAGACACCCTTAAGATACAAAACAAGCAAAAATTTGAATCTGATGCCTTGGCAATCTTTTGCCCTAAATGTAGAAAGAAACATGCCTTGAGAGAGTGTCCTTTGGATGTAAAAGTTTTAGAAACCTGTGTCATTTGTTCTGAAAAACATGAGACCAAGAATTGTACTTCTCTTCTTGGTCTCAAAGCTGTCTTTCAGGAGGAAACTCTTACAGATTCCACAGATTCTATCAATTTTGTATCTAGAAGGCCTTGGCAGGGACCTCAAACACAAGGATTCCATGATCAAATATATAATCAACCTCCACCTTGGAATTCTTGGCAGCAACCTTGGCCTCAATTTCAAAATCAATCTCCAGCTTGGGCACAAGGATCACAAAGTCCCTATGGAAGATACTCCTCATACTATCAGTATCCACCATCCTATCCACCATACCCACATTTTTATCCTCAAAATCCTCAACAAAATTTTCCTCAAAATCTTCAACAAAATTTTCAACAAGATCCTCAACAACATCATCAGAACCAACCACATCAAAATCAACCACTTTCATTACCATTCCCTCAAAAATCAAATCAATTTCCTGCTCAACCCATACCAAACCCCAATAATAAAAATCCTCAGAACACATACATGATAGAAGGCCAACAGTTTCCAATTTATTTAATTACTCCTCTAGACCTTAGTGATGTTCAACTTAGGTCTGGAAGAATAATTGAAAAGAGGAAACCTTCTGTGATTATACAAGAACAAGATAACTCCGAGGAAGACTCTCTACGGGTGAATAAAAGTCTTGAGGGAGACACATCTTTTCAAGACCCAAACACTGAAAAATCAAAGCAAAAAGATCCAATAATCTCAACTCCTGTATTAGAGCAACCATCCACATCTACTTCTATACCTCCCTTTCCAGAAAGATTACAAATTGATAGAGGTGTAGAAAAATAAATTATGGTGCCTAATTATGATTTCCTAGATGAGCTGAGAAATGTTTGCATTAAAATTCCATTATTACAAGCCATCAAGGAAATTCCAATTTTAGCCAAAACAATAAAGGAGTTGAGTATGAAGAAAACAAGAAAAAGAATAAGAGAATAAAGAAAATTCAACTGGCAGGAAAAATAGCAGACATTATGATGGGCAAGATTTCTATTCCAAAGTATCTTGACCCAGGAAATCCAATTGTCAAAATTCACATCAATGGAATTGAAATCCAAAACACACTCATTGATTTAGGAGCAGCAATCAATATCATGAGTAGACAAATCATGGATAAACTGAAACTTCCTAATCTTCTCTTTACACCCACACTATTACAATTAGCAAATAGATCTGTGATCAAACCAGATGGGGTAATAGAAGACATTCCAGTGTCCCTAGATTCTTGGGAGTACCCTGTGGATTTCATGATCCTAACTCCTAAGAATAATCTAGGAGGCCATCCTGTTATATTAGGAAGACCTTGGTTGGCTACAACTGATGCTTTTATTAGTTGTAGATCTCGTGATATGTATATCTCTGATGGTAGTTCAACTAAGAAATTCACTTTATATCCTCCAGCTAGGACAATTACAGATTTAGATGACACTCAATGGATAGAGGATGAAGAAGATTTACAACCTCTCTTCACAATTTCAGAAATTAGTGAAGATAATCAAATTCTGAATACTCTAGAAAACTTTGAATCCTCTCCAGAACAAAAACATGAATCATTTCAAGAGGGATCCAATATCGAGTTTTTGTCATCAAGGCAGATGTCTCTTCATTCTATGGATAAATTTGGCAGCTCTACAAGTGAGATCTTTCCAGGCAAAACTTTGAACATAAATAAGAACCTAGAGAAATCTCAACAAGAAAAGTTAGTCAAAGTATTACAGAGACACTCTTCTGCATATGCATGGGAATACACTGACATGAAAGGGATAAGCCCCAAGACTTGCACTCATCACATCTATATAGAGGAAAATTGCAAACCAATGAGACAACCTCAAAGACGGACGAATCCAAATCTTAGGGAGATTGTTAAAGAAGAATTGCAAAAATTGTTAAATGTCAATTTCATCTATCCCATTTCAGATAGTCAGTGGGTTTCTCCTTTGGTAATTGTGCCAAAGAAAAATGGTAAATGGAGGGTATGTGTTGACTACCGAGAACTAAACAAAGCTACTCTTAAAGACCATTTTCCCTTACCTTTCATAGATCAAGTGTTAGATACATTAGCTGGAAAAAAGTACTTCTCATTCTTAGATGGGTTTAGTGGTTACAATCAAATCCAAGTAGCACTTGAAGATCAAGATAAAACCACATTTACCTGTCCTTGGGGTACCTATGCTTACCGAGTATTGCCATTTGGGTTATGCAATGCACCCGCAACATTCCAAAGGGCAGCATTAGGAATTTTTTCAGATCTAATACATGATTGTGTAGAGGTATACATGGATGATTTCACAGTTTATGGAAACACTTTTGAAGAAGCTTTAGAAAACTTGGAAAAAGTCTTAAAGAGATGTCAAGAAGCAAACCTTTCACTTAGTCATGAAAAATGTTTTATGATGTTTACTGAAGGTATTGTTTTAGGGCATCACATTTCAGAGGATGGGATTAGAGTTGATGAGTCAAAAGTTGAAGTCATCTCTAACTTATCTATTCCAAGTTGTCAAAGAGATGTTAGAAGTTTTCTAGGATTTACAGGATATTATCAGAGATTTATAGAAAACTTCACCAAGATAGCATCTCCACTCTTCAAATTACTTACCAAAGATTGTGAATTCAAATGGACTTCTGATTGCCAGTTAGCCTTTGAAACCCTGAAAACCAAAATTTCTGAAGCACCTATATTAAGGGGACCTAACTAGAAGTTACCTTTTCATATCTCAACAGATGCTTCCGATACAGCTCTAGGAGCAGTATTGGGACAAAAAGATTTGATTACCTATTCCATCTATTATACCAGTAAAAATTTGACTCCTGCAGAGTTAAACTATACTGTAACTGAAAAAGAGTTTTTAGCTGTTGTTCATGCCATAAACAAATTCAGACACTATATAACAGGCTATGAAACTTTTGTTCACACTGATCATTCTGCAATTAGATACTTAATGAACAACTCAATTACTAATGGCAGAGTCATAAGATGGTTATTGCTTTTACAAGAATTCAACATTACCATTCTAGATAGGCCTGGAAAACAAAACACAGTAGCTGATTTCCTATCTAGACTCCAAAACATCAAAGATGACACTCCAGTTGAAGATCAATTTCCTGATGAATATCTTTTTGCAATTTCTACTCAGACTCCTTGGTTTGCTGACATTGCTAATTATTTAGTTTCGGGGAAATTTCCTTCAATAATGAATGCAAGAGACAAAATAAAAATCATTTATGACAGTGAAAAATATTCATGGGTTGCTAATGAGTTGTACAAGACAGGTCCATATTTTATCATTAGGAGATGTGTTCGGGAAGATGAGATGCCTGAGATTCTCAAAGCATGTCATGATGAACCTTGTGGCGGACACTTTGCTGATAAGAGGACGGCCTATAAGATCCTTCATTTAGGATATTATTGGCCATCCTTGTTTAAAGATGCTAAAGAGTATGTCAAAAGGTGTGACAGTTGCCAAAGGGTAGGGAAACCTTCTCCTTCGGGTGAGATGCCATTACAACCTCAGGTACATATTGAACCTTTTGAAAAATGGGCTTTGGATTTTGTAGGACCTATTAGTCCTCCATCAAGACAAAAGATATATATATTAGTTTGCACTGATTATGTTACTAAATGGGTAGAAGCCAAGCCATTACTTGTTGCTAATGAAGCATCTGTAGTTACTTTTCTTTTTGAGGATATTTTTACTCGTTTTGGTGTCCCAAAGGAAATTGTTACAGATCAAGGAGCTCAATTTACATCAAGGCTAGTGGAGCAAATGATGGAGAGGTACAAAATCAGGCATAGAAAATCTACTCCTTATCATCCACAAGCAAATGGTCAAGTGGAATCTACTAATAAGGTCATTGAAGGAATCCTAACAAATACTATTCATTTACATAGAAGAGATTGGGTAGATAGGCTTCCTGAAGCCCTGTGGGCCTATAGAACTACATGGAGAAACACAACAGGCCATACTCATTATGAAATTGTTTATGGAAAGCAAGTTTTGTTTCCCATAGAGTTCTAGATTCAAACTTTCAAAATGGCAGTTCAGCTAGGACTTGATTTAACGGAGGCACAAAAGCATAGACTAGAGCAGATTAATGAATTGGATGAGACCAGACAAGATGCAGTTCAGAAAACAAGTCTAGTCCAACAGCAAAGGACTAGATGGCATGACAAGTAAATCAAAGAGAAGAAATTCAAAGAAGGTGACTGGGCTCTCTTGTTTGATTCAAAATTCAAGGATTTTCAAGGTAAATTTCAAACACATTGGCTTGGGCCATATGAAATTGTTGAAATTTTTGACAATGGAGGAGTAAAAATCAGGACAATAGATGAAGGTCACTTTTCTTGTGAATGGTCATAGATTGAAGCTGTATCACAAACCACTCTCAAGAGAAGAATTTGTCAAGAAGTTCCAAGAAAGCAGTGATGTGAAGTTAATGAAGAAGAATCTCTCTTCTTCATCAACTTGATTAAATTTTCTGAAGCATTTCTTTAAAAAAAAATAAAAAAAATAAAAAAAATAAAAATAAAATAAAAATAAAATAATAATAATAAAAAAATAAAATAAAAGTATAAACATGAAAACCAATCATTGATTGGCATGTTTATACAGAAAATATAGGGTGAAAATCAGAGTCTCTCTGACACTCTAACTTTTCCATTTTGTTTTTGCAAACAACTGTTACAAAATCATAAGTTCAGATCCATTGTACTTATGATCCATCTCATTTCATTTCATTCCATTCATTTATCCATCCATACTCCATTTCATTCATTCATTCATACTCTACTTCATTCCATATTTCATTCATCTCATTACATACTCCATCCACCTCATTTCCATGTCAAAATTTAAAGTTTTATGTCTTGCTGCAAGTGAATAACACATGTCATGGATTGCAGGGCAGTTCTTATGTTCTTCCACTCCATTTCATAAATTGAATCCATTCCATTTCATCATCCACTTCATACATATCATGTATCATCATCCATCTTCATTCATGCCATATAACATTTCACTTATATTCCAAACCACTCCATTCCATGATTAAAATGCTCTATAGGTAGATTCTGCAGCTAAACAGACGTTCTGCAACTGATCAGACTTTCCGCAGCCAGACAGTCATTCCGCAGCTACAAATCCTGAAGGCACTAATCAGCAGACATTTGAATTGCAACAAAATGATCCAGTGTATCCATGAATAAGAAGAATCAAGAAGGATTATGAAGACTCTTCCAAAGGAGAACAAAGAAGACAAAGACCACAAAAAGCAAATGAAAAGCAAAGGTAACAAGTTTTGATTATAATGGCATATCATAAAGTTTAGCATAGTTTTAGTTATGAATCATTCGAAAAAGTTGTTTTGATTATTTTTATTGATCATGACCAATATACCGTCCACAAAATTTGGATAAAAATCTCTCATTTCAAATTCTATATCCGACCATCATTTAAGCGGTTAAAAAGGCTGAAGTGTTTGATTTCCTCACGTCACCCAACCAAATCATTCAATGATGATTTTCTTTTCCGTTGTAAAAAAATCTCCGCAGTCTTCACTCATTAATTCGTTTTCTCCACCTCACTCCATTAACTCATTCCGTAACTACTTCCATCACTCCATTCTGTAGCCAGCCCTTCATCATTTCATTCCGCAAAAAAGAGATATCCCTATCACCGTGAGCAGAGCAAAGGGTATATCAGTTTGAATATCAAACCACTATCACTGTGAGCAAAGATTAAAGCACTATCACCGTGAGCAGAGATTGAGCATTATCACTGTAAACACAGAGGTATAGCAGTGTGGAATTTGAAGCCATTTGTCACCAAGAGACAGAGGTATAGCAGTGTGGAATTTGAAGCCATTATCACCGAGAGACAGAGATATATAATTGTGGAATTTGAAGCCATTGTCACTGTCAACTAGAGGCATATCAGTCCGAAGTTTGAAGCCATTGTCACTATTAACCAGAGGTATATCAGTCCGAAGTTTGAAGCCATTCTCACCGAGAACCAGAGGTATATCAATTCGAAGGTGGAAGTTATTGTTTCCGTCGGCAGAAAGAGTATTAATCTGAACATTGAAGAAGCAATTATGGGCCTTATTGTAATAACCGAACCAATGGGTACAAAATACCTGTAAGGATACCCTCAATGTAAAGAAATGTTGCAACAGGTAGGATGGCTACAATTTCTTGAGAAATTTAATGGCTTCCACAAAGAAGTCACTAAAACATTTGCAAGGTCATTTAGAGGAGCTGAGGTTGAAGTGGGAGATGTTAAATTCACTGTCACTGAGGCTTTCATTGCAGAAGCAACGGGATTGCTTAGAAATGGAGAGAGATGGTTCAAAAACATAGAATTCCATAATGAATCATGGAAGCAAATTTTAAAATCGCCAAGTATGGATGTCACTGTGTTTAAGAAGGGAATTCCAAGTTCTGCATTGAAAAATAAATGGAGAAATATCTTGCTTATTCTGCAAAAAATTATCACATGTGAAGGTAGATATGGCACATTTTATGTTTACCACATTAGACTGATAATGCATTTTCTGGAGGAAGAGTTAAATTTGCCCTATTTCTTGCTTCAAAGTTTGAAAAAGATGGCTTCTTGTGTTCAAAGAAGGGTTCAATTCTTAGAGACAACTCTATACCATCATGGCTTGGTTAAGATTTGAATTGAACACCATTTAGCCAAAACAAATGATACTTGGGATAATTTCTTGATAAGAAATAATTTTGAAGAGCCAAAAGAGCCCTCACCTGAACAACAGCCTATAAGGAGAAGCAGAAAATGGAGAGCTTCTAAAATTGAAATTGACAAAACAGTCCAGGAAAGTAGTGAGGAAATAATCTCAGAGAAATTGACTCAAATTAAGAGACAACTTAAGAAAGAGAGGGTAATCAGAAAATCTGCCACAGAAAAAGGAGAGGGATCTTCCCAGTCAAGAAGAAGCCATAGACTTAGGGGGAAACTAAGGAAAACTCAGATCAAACAAACAGGGGTGATAAATATAGAAGATGAGGAAACATCTATTGAAGAAGATGTTGAAGAGGATTTTAATGAAGGAACCCCTGAAATTGATCCTGCTCAGCAAGAAGTTTATGACTATGTTGAAACTTTGGAAAGGAAAGCTTCAAAGAGTAGAGATAGAACCCCTAGTCCTCCACTATCCGAAATAGATGTGTTAAGAAGGGATAGGTATGAGCTGGAAATACTTAATAGACACATCAAAAATGAGAATGATATTCTAAAGGAACAAGTGAAACTCAAAACCAATATGAACTCAACCTTATCTCTACAAATGGACAAAGTGGAAAAGGCTAATGAAAAGTTGAAAAAGAGGAACAAGAAGCTAATTAGGGCACTTACCAACTTAAGGTTCAAACTTGTCATTAGAAAACCCAGAAGATCTTTAGCTTCCAGGCAAAGAAGAAGGAGAGGATTAGATGTTCTTGCAGAAGCCTCTGAGTTTATGGAATAAGTTGCATGAGGACATGCAAGAAGTCAGCAGTGGGGTATGTTGAGCCTCAAGATTGTGCTTTCTTTCATCTTACTTTACCTCATTTTCCTTTTTCCATTGTTATCCCAGACCCAATTGATCAATGAATTTAGTTCAAATTACTTTTAGAATGATTAACATGACTAACTTGCTAAGTTTTGTGATTTTTGTCATTGTAATGCATTTTGACCGGAACTAGCTGCAGAATGCAGACATTCCGTAGCTAACCGGAAATTCTGCAGCTGTCTTCACGTTCAGGCATGTTCCAGGTGGCCTCTCAAGAAAAACCACATATGGTTATATTCCACGTCATGTCTA
Source organism: Pinus albicaulis (assembly GCA_034641835.2). NCBI lineage: Eukaryota > Viridiplantae > Streptophyta > Pinopsida > Pinales > Pinaceae > Pinus > Pinus albicaulis. The sequence goes on along the minus strand of MU968359.1, from coordinate 10,697,474 downwards.
CATTGTTCGTTGCTCACCATGAAGGAAAAACCGAATTCTGGATATGGTTTTGGTACGTGGGAACTCATTTAAGGAAGCAGATTTCTAATAGGACTTTCTTAGTCCAGATGTCCTTTTCCTTTTTACGCTACCACTTTAAGAGTCCTAGTATGATTTCGATAAGGAAAGACAATGATCCTCGAATTGTTGCAAGTCTTGTTATGTAAATTTGTTATAAAAACACTTGGGAAACCGAGAGATAGGCTAGATTTTGCTCCGGATTTTGCTTAGATTTCATGCTATATTTCTGAAGACGCAGACTACTCTGTTCAAGTTATTTTTCCTTTAATGAAGAAGACAGTATTGCTTTGAAAGCGTTGATTTGATTTGGAGTTAGATTTCGTCTGGTGGTAGAGGGCCTCTGCCTCCTGCACGGTTTTACTTGCGTAATTTAGATAAGTATCTTAGTTGTCTTTACGTTTTTGAAGTTTGAGTTCATAGTTAATTTCATTAGCCACTATAGTTATACTTGTTCTAAAAACTCTTCCAAAAGAAGAAACTCTTCCAAAAGATCATGATAATGAATGGGAAATGGCTATAGTGTTGTAGGATTTAATTGTATTTTCTTTTGATTCACTATCACAGTTGAACTTATACTAAGCAAACTCTTCCAAAAAATCCTTATGATGTCTAAGGCATGACTGTGATAATGAATGTTTCAGTTGTTTGTTTTCACTAAGTAACATAGCTGACCTTGCTCTTAAAACGCTCTTCCAAAATATCATAATGATGGGTAGGAGAAAAGTGTGATATCTTAGTTTTTAAATTGCTTTCAGTCTTTATGTTTGCATTTGCACTGAATTGTACAGTCAGGATTGTTCTAAGAAACTCTTCCAAAATACCAATCATGATGGACAAAACAGGCTGTATAATCCCATAGATTAATGCATGATAACTTAGTTAGGATACTCCAGAGTCTAATTGCATTTAACTCATGCTCTGTTATTTTGTTTTGAGTTTGATAATGACTTGTTAGTTCAGCACTGTTTTAGACTAGTGACATATTAAGTTCAGTTTTAGCTTAACACATTGCATTTTCACTCCTCATTCAGTTGTCATCCATTGCATATTAGATTATATCAGTTGTTAAACTTAACAAAATGGTCTTCATTATTTACAAAATCTCTTCTTGTTCCAAATCTATAATTGATTCATAACCATATGAACAGAAGACAGTATCATTTCAAGGCCTGAAGTACTTTTGCAACTTCCTTTATCATCTCACAAACAAAATTTTCCTCAAAAGACTATTCTAAAAATCTATAACCTTTGAGTGAAGTGTAGTGGTATCAAACTAAGTTGCAGAATAGGGTTAGGAACTAGTCTTAGAATAGAGATCTTATGATGATACCAATATTTTCCTCCAAATATGTTTCAACAAATCTTTAAACATGGATAAAATGTTGCATCAATATGAGCTGGATGTTTGATTGTTTAGTTAGAAGAATTTGTATACTTAGCTGACCATTTCTCAAAACTCTCCCAAAATACCTTTGATGAAAGAATTGGACAAGTTAAGTTTATGTTTTGATTCATTTCCTTAAAGTCATTATCAAGCTTGGTATTCTGCTTATTCATAGTTTAGGTTTGATTTTGTTTCAGTATTTGCCTTTGCATTTGTCACTTGTCATCAACCAATTAGGCTTCACTCTGTTTTTAATCATTAGCTTCTTTCCACTAGCTTTCTAGTCATTTTCCTTGTGAACATAAAACTACCAAAAGACCAAAAACATCATAAATCATCACAAAAGACCAAAAAATGATAAAACACTAAACACAACGCATTAAGAGACAAACACCTAGGCACATACGGTGCACTTCACTTCAGCAGTTTACCAACCCTGGTTGACAATTAAATGAACTCAATTTAGGAGACTAGGTTGAGACCAAACAGTTGGTTTGTTTGGTTCTCATATGGATCCGACAGTGATTCATTGTGATAATCAGAGTTTCATTAAATTCATGATTAATATTGTGTTTCATGATAGGTCCAAGCATATAGATATCTGATACCATCATCTCAAAGATTGTGTGCAGAGAAGGATAATGTTGCTTCAGTACATTCCCACGGAAGATTAAGATGCAGATATTTTGACGAAGGTGCTCACCAGGGGAAAATTCAAATACCATAGAGACAGGATCGGGGTGAAGGATATTCCCTTTCTTGTTGAGAGGGAGTGTTGAGATTCAACAAGAAAATTCAGCACCCACTCTTAGTGCATTAAGCACCTAGTTTCATTAAGTACCTAGACTAGGGTGGGGCCCACAGTGCTATTTTTGGGTGCAAGTCTATTTTGGTTATCCCTTAATTAAGATGGAAATTAAATTGTAATCTATTCTCAATGTGGACTTGAATCAGTTAATTGAAAGTGATAAATTCAGTTAACTAGTGGATTTCGAGTTATAGGTAGTTGATGAGGCATGCATAGTAATTCTAGTTGTAACATAGTTCGAAATGCAGTGGTGCATTAGTTAATGCAAGTTGTAAATAGTTTAACTCGGTTGTGCTAGTTGTAACTGAAGATACACTAGTGAGAGATCTAGTGAATTAAATATTAATTAATTCACAATCAGTGATCTCACATGAAACTGAGGATTTACTATTATTAGCTGCATGCATGTCAGATCCAGTGGAGACCCAGTTGAGTTCTAGGTGAAAGGGAAGTTGACTATCAGTTGTAGGATTATTGGGTTGCACACATGCAACCAAACACCCGTTGGAGTGCCCATGATACTTGCACAGTCAAGGTAGGCAATAATTCCTATCTTTTAGGGATCTACACCATCAGGGATTGCGCAAGCAAGGCGAGCTATCTGGAGGCTGAGAATTGGCTATGTGTTGGTCAGTTTTGCATATGACAGTGTGAAACAATTAGCTGAGTACTAGAGGGCTCTTGTGAGAAGAGTTTTGTATGTAATTGTTTCATGATACTTGCTGAATATAAAATAGAAGATAGTGGGGTTTTTCACTGTAAACTTTCATCGGGAGATTATCTATGTTGTGTGTGATTGATCTTTCTTCATGTTCATGTGATTAGCAATTGTATTTTTAATTCTGCAAAATATTTGTAGAAGCGATTCAGTATTTAAATTTAGTACATTGTTAGATTAGGTGAATCCAAAATATACATGCATGTTGTATAATTTCTATACATGTTCCAATTCCTTTCACTGTTGTTGCTAACATTCTTGGAGCTAGTTCCAACCACCTAAACCGGGAATTTTCAACCACCCAAACCTAGAATTTTCCATTATTTCCTGTACCAAGCACATAATTGCCATTATATTCAAAGGAATTGAAATAAATTCAAATCATACCTCATCGGTGGCTTGTTAATAAAGCATACATGCAATTCTATTTACTCCCTATCACAACAAGTCAAACTAGCTCTTTGATCAAATCATCATGTATAAACATATCACATCCAGTTAGCTCAAACATAACCATCATAAATCAGAATCATAGATCACATGCATACTAAAAAACTGGAATAAAATATTTATACTTATCCTTTGAATAATTCTTTGCTTTTGCCTTTGTTCTTGTCCTTTCTGTACACACACTGAATCAATTTACAAAATTGGCAAGCACCTAGTGCCTTCTCTTCTCTTTAATCAAATACAAATACACATATTGTACATCATAACTCATACACCCACACATGGTGTACCACACAATACATACACCTACACCTGGTGTACAACACAAAACATATACCTACACTCAGTGTACCACACAATACATACACCTACACTTGCTGTACAACATAACACATACACCTACACCCGCTGTATAACACAATATATATACGTACACAAAGAACAACACACGAATACATATGTTACGATACAATGACTACATAATACACATAAAACAATACCACATGTACACAACACAACAATGTGTACAACATGTATACAACACCACATGTACAACATGTTCACAACACCACATGTACAACATGCACACTGCACCAGATGTACAACATGCACACCGCACCACATGTACAACATGCACACAACACAACATGTACACAACACCACATGTACCACATGTACACAACACCACATGTACGCAACACCACATGTACAACATGTACACAAAAACAGTACTGCACATTCAAAGACCACACTATTTCTATCAAGTAACCTTTCTTCTAGTGTCTTTCCCACACCTTACTACGTACATCCACAACCCAAATCCCAATTCTGTGGTTCTTTCCACTGTCCATGCTTGTCCTAGCATGTCATAGATCACACTGCTTTAATTACTCTAATGTATCCCATTAGGGGAATTTTGAGGTCTAAAATGGGCCTCCTAAGGAAATTATAAAATAATAGTGGAAATTATAAAATAATATTTGATTACATCATCAAATTTTAGAGGGCAAAAAGGAAAAAACTACTTTTTCAACCCGTATTTTCAACTTATCTCCCTATGGGTTTACTAAAATTTCGAGCGAAAACACTCGTTGGATGCAGAATTTGATTTCCCATCCAAAGAGTACACATGTTGCATACTATCGATGTACACCCCTACATGAAAAATGAGATATACATGAAAAACGTGACTGTAAACACATTTTTTCATGTATTTCTCATTTTTTGTGTAGCAGGGTCCATTGAAAGTATGCAACATGGATACTCCTTGGATAAGGAATGAAATTTTGCATCCACCGATTACTCCCACTCGAAATTTGAGTAAAAAATTAGAGATATAAGTTGAAAAAGTAGTTTTATTATTTTTTAATATTTTTACTTTTTTACTCCAAAAATGGTGAATGATCCCCCATGGTTGACATCATCATCTTGAATCCTATTGGTTCTTATAAAGTTTATTTTTGTTGTAATTTTTTCTTAGGAGGCCCATTTTAGACCTCAAAATTCCCCTAATGCTTCAACATTGCCTATCATAGCATAAAATTAGGCATACTATAAACACATCTTATCAAAAATTTCCACATGATACTGACCTCATAGATCTGTTAGGGCTACTCTTCCCACTTGATTCCTCATAAAACCAGGAACCTCTTCATGACATTCACCTACATAAATAATCATTCTGCCACAAGAATGATCCATGAAGACCCTATTAGATAATGGCATACATACATACATATATATGCATTAACATAATCATGAACACAACATAACCGACCTAGATACATCTTAACTTTGGATCTATCAAGCGCCGAGATGGATCAAATCTCTAGAGGTGAAAACCTCTTTGTTGAGTGCAAAACTTGAGGAAAGGTTTGCACCTCGAAATATTTGATCCCTCTTCAGGCTTGATAGATCCAGAGTTAGGATGGATCTAGGCTAGTTTTTTACATATTTAGAAATAGATTCTTGAAATCACTTTTTTTAGAGCTGGGCAAGGTTTCAGGCAAAGCATAAATTAAATCATTCTAATTTGGTGGTAAGAGTGATTCATTAAAGATGATCTCATCTATGGAGTCGAAGTAGATGAAAATGTAAAAACAAAATAAAATTCAGGAGCAAACGAAATCAAACCTAAAAATCTATCACATTTTTTAGTGTGAAATCATTTCCCACAAATATTATTTTCCACTCCGCACAGCTCTCAAAATCCTTTCTCACAAATATTATTTCACTCTTCCCACTTTCAGAGAGATGCTTCCTCAAAAATACAATTCGACACTTTATTTGTGTTAAATTTATATATTTAGGGAGAGAAGTGATTTTTCATTAAGTCTGACATTAGATTAATTAGATTAAATTTTAAATATTAAATGTTAAACATTACTTTTACATTTACACTTACATTTACCTGAGATAGTCAATGCATGTAGCGTACTCAAATACAAACCTTAGGGATCCAAATTTATTAAATTTAATAATATTAATATGAATATTATAATTAATAATAATATTAGTATTAATATTTTAATATTAATATTAGGGTATTTGGCCCTTAAGCTTCACCTAAATAAAATAAGTTTTCCAAGTGTTCGTAAATATAAAGAGGAGTATGGACTATATAAAAGGAGGTTTTATTTTTTTACCATGCCTCTGATTTATTTATATTTATATTTATTTACCATACCTATTTTATTTACCATGGTATTTGGCCCATAGGCTTGGTATATACTTAGATGTTTTTTTTTTGTAAGTAAGAGGAATCAGCAACATCAGACAGCTTTCACACGCGAGGTGCAGGGTCAAACCCCTTGTCTACCACTATAACCTTTCAGGGACCGCCCAACCTGCAAGAACGGTACCTAGATAAGATGAGGCTCGAAATCGTGACCTGCTTAAGAGCACGAACGCCTTAATAGTGCGTCCGCTGGCCACTAGACCATGCCCCTGCGGGCTGGTATATACTTAGATGTTGATTTCTAATCATATTTGATATATTTTTATGTATTTACCATACCCCTGTATATCTCATTTATATTTGTTTATTTACCATACCTCTTTTATAAATAGGGTATTTGGACCATATTATTTAGCCCATGGTATTAAAAATAACTTGTTCCATGGTATTTGGCCCATAGGATTCACCTAAATAAAACCTCATTTTTAAGTTTTTGTAAATATAAAAAGGTTTATGGAGTAAATATAAAAATAGGTTTTATTTATTTGCCACAACTCTAGTCTATTTATATTTTTATTTAGTTACCATACCTCTAGAGTAAGTATAAAAAGAGGTTTTATTTATTTACCATACCTCCAATTTATTTATATTTTTATTTATTTACCATATCTCTGGAGTTAGTATAAAAAGAGGTTTTATTTTTTATTTACCATACCTCCGGTTTATTTATATTATTATTTATTTACCATACCTCTTTTTTGAGTGTTCGTAAATATACTTCGACATTTCAAATGTTTACTTACATTACATTTTTTACCTTACATTTCTCACATTACATCTACACATGTGCCTTATACTCTGACACGTCAAATGTTTCCATTACATTTCTCACATTACATGTACACATGTACCCTATACTGGGTTGTAGAGCACCTCTCAGCGCAATTAACAGATATCATAAGGTCAGTGTTAAGAGAACTCCATTTATCCATGAATCACATGCACAACATTAAGAACCATAGTTCCCAACATAGCCAAGGCATCTGACTCCTCAAATACATTTAATTTACCTTTCTTGTTACCTTTCTAATAACTGTCCTACCATCGTCCATTTATCCCGTTCAACCCAAACAATCAAAATGATTGTCATATTCTTGCCTTCAACTAACCTTATTCATGAATTGACTTCATCTATGTCTTACACTACCTGCTAGGTTTCATTCAACCCCCCCAAACCCCATTAAATTTCCTCTTCCCCCAACCAATTCCCAAGAGCCTCAAAACATAAAATGCAAGAGAAAAGAAGAAGAAGAAGAAAATCCATGAAAATAAAAATAAAAATATGACACCACAAACAAAGTGGCATGGCCATGCACCAGACAAAATCAAAACCGAAAATCAAGCACAAAACATCGAAAGCAAAAAACTAACAACAAACACCACGAATCAATCCCATGGGTTCCCAATGCTTCCAAAGGAAAGCTCAACCCGAGCCTTCTTCAATATTTCATGGTAGTTTCTTTTTCCAGGCAATCCCGTGCTTCATACTTCCATAACACACAATTGTTAGTGCATAAATAAACATAACAATATACCGGTTACCTTACATTGTTTCGCAAGGCCCGCTGCCATGTAACTGAACACGTACATATATCATCTCTCAAGGGACTCCAATTCCTTGACGAATCCAACCGTAACTAAAAACTAGATATTATACCTATCAAATACATGTTTATGAATATAGCACATATCCACATAATGTTAGACAAAGTCAAGGTTAAGAATAATTCCTGTATTCATGCAAATCACTCATTTGTTTGGAATTGGGGTTTCCAAACATAGCCAAGGGAATTCTCACCCAATTTATTTCTTTTACCTTTTTCCTTGCTGCAATTGAGTCTTATTATGTGTTCTCACATCACCTAGTTGTTAGTTATATAAAAAAATAAACTGTTACCTTGTCATGCTAATACCAAGCATGTTGTCGTGCAATTGTTCACACATGTCAGTCACATGTTCCAAAGATCAAGACATTGTGTCTATTAATTTGAAATCAACCTTTACGAAGACTAACAACCATGTCATAATCTATGATCAACTAGCACCCACTTGAACTCAAGTTAATTTTAGTTGTCTCAACTCATATTGTGTTAGTACAACCGTTTTAAAACAAGATCATTACTTCATGCATTCTTATAGACACGTACTCATATCATGCAATTAATCAAACATTAAAACAACATGTAAACATAACCCCCTTACAATCCATGGTCAACACTAAGGTAGAAGGAGGCAACTACTATAATGTATCGATATCCACATAATAATGCCACTTTTTGTACTTGAAAACATGCCATATATTCATGCCACTTTTACATTACGTATTTCACAATAGGCCTGTAAAGGGAGTCATGTGAAACGTAGTCCAAAACTTTTCTCTTCATCCCCGATCTTATTTTTTCTTGCAAACTTGCCATGTTAGCTAAACCAAATATATGACATAATCAAATTTATGCTTCAATGTATCTCAGGGGAGGCTATCACATCTGCACAAGTTAGTCCAAATTACTACAACACAATATCAAAAATATATTGACTTGTAGCTGAATATTATAACCATAACCATCTACACAGGCTGATCCAGATTAGCACGATACATATAACATCGAGATCTTAGCCGCAATGGCCATAATTATCATGCATATGAATACAATGCATATAACAACAAGTTAACTACTATGCATGACTAATCGACGCATGTGCATATGACCACACTAATTATTTAGCATCTATTATGTATGTAGTCACAACAACAATAGAATGAAAAACATGCATATAACCACATGACATATAACAACCATTAACCATCATTCATGTATGCAAAACATACAAACCTATATGACGATCTGTTGTTACCCCGAGGTCTAGTGCTGCAACCTTGCTCTGATAATCAACATCTCTTGCTCTCTCTCAACCAACATATCAACATCATAACATACCAACAACATCATGATGACATTGACTGTATAATGACCATCATGATGCATGTCTGACCTATTATGCATGCATAACCATATACATTTATCCCATCCAGTCCAAGTGTTTGAGCTTGGAAGCTCTAATACCACCATGTGGTATCAAATATCACCATGTGGTATCATATATCACCCCGTGGTATCATACATCACACTGTGGTATCAGATATCACCCAAAGAGAATAGAAAGTTGTTTTGATACCACCCTGTGGTATCAAATATCACCCAAAGAGAATGAAACCCACTCTGATATCACCCTGTAACCACCCCTACCACATTTACCCAAATTCACAAGCTCGCTAGGGTAAACATGAGACGAGTGTCACTTTGACATGACCCAACCTCCTAGTTCCAATTAAGGAAGTGGGGTATACAAAATGACCACAAAACGACATCCTACAAGGACTACATATCACCCAGGAGTTGAAGAAACACTCCAGGTGGTCAATTCCTAAGTTGGAACCTTGTTTCACTGACCTAGACCCAAAACCACACCCTTGACACTGCTTCCATGCGGTTATGAGGCTGTAACTACATTCACAAAATTGCCTCCATGCGGTATGGCCTAAAATTTCAATTCTGAGCATGTGATCCTTGGATTTGTGCCATCTTTTCAGACTAGCTTTTAGACCACTGCCCATATTTTCCTGAGACTTTCCAAAATGAAATCAAAGGTGCTGACAATGCTAATGAATCAAAACTCAAGCAAGATCTTGAACAAAAGATGCCTAATCCATAACATACATTCTATCAAACACATGGAAAACATAAAATCACAAGTCATGAATTCATATATGACAATAATAGTCCAAGATTCATCTAAGAATCACCAAGAAGGCTCTATGCCCTCTCCACATAGCTGCATCAACACTTATTAGTCCATACATTCATAAACTAATCAATAACTAAAAATTCATGACACGATCCATATATAACATACATCATATAGCCAACATATAAGAAACAAATAACTAGCATAGAAACCATGGAAACTCAACCATAGTGTCACCAATATAACTAATAAAATTATTCATAAATAACTGTATAAAAATAGATATTATTAACATAATAAAATGGAAACCAAGTTAGGGACTTTCACATACAATCCGACCATAGATTGGGATGAACCAAATATCTCTTTCAGCCAATCACCCCCACACCATATTCCATGCATGAATTTGGGATCATATGGATTAAACCAAAACAAAACCAAACCAAGTCTTCCAGAGGCCAAACCACGTCAACCCTCAACAAAAATGTTTCCACCTATATGGTCGAACATGAATAACATAAAAAATATCAGTGTCTACCCAATATTTCGAGGGCTCTAAGATCTAGTAACTCAACCCACAACCTTCTAGGGCTCCAGAGCATTTTCCCAACCTGAATACATGAACTAATAACTCAACCTATCAAGGGCTCCAGAGTTTTTATACCAGCCTAGGCTCCAGGACTAGTAACTCAACCCAAGTTGTTCCAGGGATTCCAGAGCATTTGTTCCAACCCACAACCATAAGGAACATGAGCACCAATAAAAAAAAAAAAAGTTGAAAAACCCACAACACCATGGCTATCGAGGAAATGGGAAGGCACATATAAAAATATTGTCAATCCAAGAAAATTTCCATGGAAATGACAACACATAACCAGAAAATCACATGAATATACCATGCATCCAGAAATCCGCAAGGAAATCGCACATGCAACTTGGTACTTGAAAAGAAATCCAGCTGTAGTTGTTGATCCAACTGTTCCATTATGTTTTCCCACTTTCCTTTTGCCTTATTTCTCCAATCCAATTGAATACTAAAGTGCTCAAAGCATGCTCCAAGAGTCTCTAAGTGTGAAGAGTGCGAGAGAATGAGAGAATGGAAGAGATCTCAACCTAAAATTGTTAAAAATATCAACTAAAAAAAGCTAGCAACTGATCCTCATAAGCCTTTTTTATCATTGATACCTCTATTTTCTTCAATTTCCTTCATTTTCCCTCTAATTTTTATAACATGCAAATATGTGTGTCTTCACCTTCCTTTTCTCCTATTTTCCTTTATTTTCATAAATATATGCTAATTATGCCTCTTTCATTTTCCAATGCCCTCACCAATTTCATTAGCCATAAATAAATCAAAAGTGATCCCCACTATAATATTTTCTCACCAGCCAACTTGGAATACATGTCCCATGACCTTGGTCTTATATTTTTTTTCATGGAAAACCATCTAGGGTTTTTATAATGATAATATGGAAGCCATTTTTCCGCAAAATATATAACACACAAAATATTGAGAGTCGATTTTTATTATCCATCAGTTTTTTAGGATATTTATAAATTTGTCTAGAGTTGCAAGGAATGTCAAAAAGCCTTAGGAAGAAAAAAATTCCATGCTTCTACCTTTACATCCGGTCATACCAGAATTCTCTTTTTCTAAATGGGGATTAGATTTCATTGGTCCTATCATACCCCCTTCATCTGCTAGACATGACTTCATTCTAATGTCTACTGATTATTTTACATAATGGCCAAATTAGTACCCTTGAGGAATACAAGGGATGAACATGTAATTTAATTTCTCAACAATAACATCTCTTCCATATTTGGTCTACCTCTCGAAGAAGTCTATGATAATGGACTAGATTTTATCTCTGAAATTTTTACTCAGTTTTGTGCCCAATATAGAATAAAAAATTCCACTTACTCGACCTTTTACCTATAGGGTAATGGCCAAGTTGAGTCTACGAACATAAATCTGATTAAAATCCTCAAAAAGACCATTAATGACAAGCCAAGAAATTGGAATACTCTCTTAAATTATGCTTTATGGGAAAACATATCCACTGACAAGTCAAGAAATGGGTTATCTCCATTTCAACTACTTTACGTCCAAAAAACCATCATGCCTATTGAACTTGAATTAATTTCTTTATGTTTAGCATTGCAAGCTAAAAAGTTGAATTCTACTGTCGCTCCTCAACAAATTATTGCTTTGTTGGCATTAGAAGAGTAGATAAATTACTCACTTAACAACATGAAGTGTAGAAAACAAAAAATTAACAAATATTTTGATAAAAAGTCTAAAAATTCCATTTTTTAAGTTGGTCAAAAATTCCTACTGTGGGACTCTCCTCACACTACAAAAGGAAATCACGGGAAATTTCATAAATTATGGAAAGCTTGCCTTTTGTAATTACAACCATGGTTAGGAGTAACTCATATTTTCTTAAATATGAAAACAACTAATCTTTTTCCTACACCACCAATGGGTCTCACCTCAAGTCCTATATTGAGGCTAATAAAGGATGAAGTAAGTCCTATAGTTTTATTTTTCTGTTTGTTGTTTTTATTTCTACCTTGTTTTCATCTGAGTTTTTTTTGCCTATGTTTTCTTTTATGAGTACAACAATACCTTCCATAAGTCTAAACAATTTGTGAGCAGATTTTTATATGTTATTAATTTTCCAAATTTTGTATTAATGCCTTTTGACTAGCTAATTTGTAAGAAAAACAGGGAAGCAAAGAAAGTTTTTGTTGGCTCGTAAGGTGATGTTGCTAGAGTACTCGTCACTACCTTACTTTTTCCTCTGCTTGGAAATTTAAAAGTTGATGCCCCATCCCACTTTATCACACCCCTTGCTTCCTTTCCTTGCATGGTATCTAACATGCCCTCTTTGATCCGAAATAAAAAATTGAAGGTTTCTTGAAAAAGTTTGCAAGATAGTTTATGTCTTATGGGCAGTGGATTGAATTTGCAAAAGAACATAAACTTATTAAAATCAGTTAATTTTTGCAGATTCAAATAGTGAAAAATAGACAACATGCAACATCACAAAACAATAATTTGATCATGAAGTTCATCCCTCTTGGGCTACATCTATGGGTCCAGCTTCCAATGTTGGCCCTTTAAATTACATGTTCAAAATGTAAATTAAATTAAAATAAAATGCTTAAATTACAAAAATAATGTTGCCATTTTGTTTAGAACACCAAAAAACCCCTATGTAGGCTCTTATTGGGTTCAAAAAGGCTGAAAAATGGCCAAGTCAAGCCTCCTCCTCCATTTCTCTGCTATATGTCCTGAAAAATGACCAAATTGGAAAAACTAGCTATGAATTTTCGTTTGGCGGAATCACCAGGTGAAAAATTGACGCGGGAGTGGTGGAAATTCCGCAAAAAATTGTGCAATTTATCGAACACTTAAATGTGCTAATAAGGTTGCACATGTTCCTCTGCCCTCGGTTCTAGTCATATGACGTATAATGTAGTTAGGGGCGTAGGCTAGAGGTCACGCACTCGTCTTCTCCGCGCTCTAGGTCATGTGATGGGAGATGTGGCTGTGGGCTAGGTACCACATGCCAACCCTCTTCTGCAACTCTGCCATTGGTTTCGATTATCAGTTGGAACCGGGGGCTGGGGCTTAACTACACACCCCTTCTGCCTTGGATCTCAACGTGTGTCTTCCCGTATGTATCTGGTCTAAGGCCACATGCCCGCCCCGCATCACTCTGCTTCCACCATATTTATGTGGTATAACATATAACCCAGGGCCAGGGCCAGTTGAGCGAGCTGGCCGGCTCGACCCCCCCCACCCACCCACACCCCCCCCCCCCCCTTAAACCGCAAGACCACATTAATTTAAATATAATTGACCCACTAATCGTATTAAGAACTCTCACGTGGTGTAATGGTTAGATTGTTGGTTGGATAGACGGAGGTCTTAGGGTCGAACATTGATGGGGTCAGTCAGACCCTTAACAAAATTTTGCACCATCCCGAGGGCCACGTGGTGCCTCCCAATTGGTCCAACCCAAAATTCACCAAAAAATAAAAATATTCCAACCTGACCTATATGATCCCACCACATGTCAAAATGGGATTGCAACGTCTGATATCCGTACTACCTAGTCATCTTGCTGATGTCAGCACCACGTCATTGTATGACCTGCCCAATCAACCCCGCAAGTTGAGTTTTTAGTTGTTTGCCAAAATATTCAGAACATGATAATTTTCACATACGGTGTTAGATTGAGGTGATTTAAGCATTGTTGGAATCAAAATGATAAGATCTACGATTTGGCACTAGTTTAGTGAGATTTTGAGCACTTTGATTTTTTAACATATTTTTGATCCCCTGGATTATTCCTCCCCACTGGAAGATTTTGGACCACCAAAAGTATGATTTATTCATCAAGTAAGTTAGGTTACAACTTGCTCACTTTCCTGATCTCAATCCACCTTGCTTTACTTGGATTGGTACCTTTGAGCCCCACTCGAAGATACTCTACATTGCCTCTGTGTGAAGTCATGATTCTCCTGTTAAGAATTGAGTCTTCCTGCAACTCATTTAAATATCAGGAGAAAATATTCTATAGATGGAATATAAACTTTCTTTTCATGATCATTGGAGGCTCATACAATCTCAATTTTTCCACATTCACAACATAATAAATTTGGATGTAAGGTGGCAACTCTAATCGGAAAGCATTGTTACCAATCTTCTCCATGATTTTGAAAGGACCATATATGATTGGATTGAGATTTTTACCTTCACCTTGAAGTATTTCCTTGTTTATATACAACCAAACTTGATCTCCCACTTGGAAATCATGATAAACCCGATGCTTTGCATGCCTTTCTTTATACTTTGCTTTGCTTTTCTCTAGTTGCTTTTGTACCCTTTGATGCACTAGATGAATTTTTTCAATGAAATGATTGGCTTTCTCCACATCACTATTTCCATCTACTGCAATATATTTACCAAAGATGAAATCCAAAGGAGAATTTGGAAAATAACCCAAACAAGCTTCGAATGGAGATACTTGCATAGATGAATGATTGGCACGATTGTAGGCATGCTGAATGTAATGCAAATTTTCATCCTAAAGTTTAGGATACCACAATATCCTCGAAGGAGAGGCACTACTATTATGTTTACCACTTCTGTATGGCCGTTGGCTTGTGGATGAAATGCAGTTATCTACTTTAGCTTGGTGTCCATGAGTTCCCATAAAATTGACCGAAAATTCCCGACAAATCGAGAATCCCGATCATAAATAATAGAACTGGGTAACCCAACATGAACCCATACATTTTGGAAGAACATGTTTGTTGTTTTTTTAGATGTAACTTGTTTCTTACATGGCATCAACACACACATTTTGCTGAAATGATCCACAACAACATCTAGATAATCATGACCTTTCCCATACATTGGTAGTCCCCTTACAAAATCTATAGAAACACTTTCCCAGGGACGAAAAGGAATAGGGAGTGGAGTATAGAAACCCAATTTCATATTTCTAGGCTTTCTAGTAGCACACATAGAACATCCCTTTACATATCTTGAAACAATTTCATTCATGCTAGGTCAATAACAATACCTCTCAATTTCTCACTACAAGAAAAAAGGACATCGGTGAGGGGCGGAAATGGTCACCATAAGCTCATTAGTGAGGGTCAAAAGAGCTTTCGTAACCAAAAATTGAACGTCACCAAAGGTGGCGTCACTGAAAGTATAGGTGTTGTGGTGACATTCAAGGTCCATCACCAATAATGATTTATAGTGACAGATAGTGACCATCACCATTTCATATGAGCAATGGTGATGGAAAATAGCCTCTGTCAACAAAAAACTGAACGTCACCAAAGGTGGCGTCGCCGAAAGTATGTGTTGTGGAGACATTCAAGGTCTGTCACAAATATTGATTATAATGACAGATAGTGACTGTCACCATTTCATATGAACAACAATGATTTTTTGTGATGGACCTTTCATGGCCATCACTACTAGTGCACATATATGGCGATGTTCATTGACCGTCACCATAAACTCAATGGTGACATCAAGGTCCATCACAAATAATGACTATAATGACAAATATTGACCCTCACCATTCCACATCAACAACAAATATTTATGGTGACAGACCTTTAATGGTCGTCACTATTGATGCGTATTATGGTGGCATTCATTGACCGTCACCATTTCATATTTTGGTGAGGGTCGAAAAATGTCACCATAAACTCATTGGTAATGGTCAAAAGAGCATCTGTCACCAGAAACTAATCATAATAATTCCCTATTAATATCAGGGCACGATGGAATCGAACCACCAACCTCCTGCTTGTAAAGAAAGTGCTCTTCCATTGAGCTAGCACCCTTTAAAAAATTAGCATTTAAACTAGAAATTTCCCCTAAAGGTGCAAATATACACCAAAGGAATAGAAAATCTAGGAAAATCAAAAGTTGCTAGAAATAATATGTTCAATATACCTAATAAAAAGACAATAAGAATAAATTTTGATATAATCTAACAAAGAATGTATTATGTAGGAGAATAACTGGAAAGCGCAACTAGAAATTTGGATCACAACATAACAATATAAAAGAACATGCAACACTGAAGGAACAACTCCACAGTTTGAGAAATATGAACAATCCATGGGAATGTTCTTATATATTGATATAGATAACGAAATAGAAATCTAGATTTATGAAATTCAAGTATCACACAAGCATGTCTTGAACAAATATCAATGTGTAAAATAGTATTTTTTTCATTTGGATTTACATTGCAGAACCTCAGGAAAAAGTTTCCACAGAAACAACCAATAAACATAACAACATGGACCTCAGGAGCAATTGTGCAGGGGATAAAATATGAAGGTAAATTACTAGAGAAGTATTCAAAGAAAATTATGAAAAGCGTATCTATAAATAATGGAGAAAGCTCTGAAATAAACCACACATTTATCATCGTGACTAGTACACTTGCAAAAAAAAAAATCAGAATAAATTATAAAATATTCCACCAAAAAATAGTGAATTTTTCCACTAAAATATAGTTTCAAATTAATCACTAGCATGACGCTAACTTCTCTGCAAAAATAGGGAAGTTTCAAGACAATGTATAAAAGCTTGCATGGCAATCATGTTGATAAAACCCCCCGGATGCGGGTGTATGATCCAATACGGGAGGTGGCGGCCCCATTGCGTGACACATGGCCTAGCCACATGGCCACGCATGGGGTTTGTCTTACTGCCCATAACTTCTCCAGCTGCTCGCCTCAAGGTGCCTTAATTGCCTCTTCCCTTCACATTTATGGATGTCTAGTCCGCAGCCCTGAAATCCTCTTCATGGTGTCGCGCCCTCCATTGATGCCATTGTCATCATGTCGTATTGGTTTTTTTGTAGTCTCTGCTCCGAGCTCCCCCTGTCTCTCAGAGACGAAATGTGACATTAGTCTCTGTTAGCCTCTTCGCCTCATTGTACCAACTACCATTCAGTCTCACAGACTTTGCACGCCAACACTCACTCGACCTCTAAGCCTCTGCTAACTAGCTTCCCTCATGCTCAATCCTGTTGGAGGATGCCGAGGAGGCATAGAATGAGGTGTTGCCATGGAAAAGGAAGGGGCTAGTCCTTACGTCCGCAAATCTCCATTCACTTTGACAGTCACTCCCTGCCTCCTGAAGACAATTTGGTTCATTTCCACCATGACTGCTTCCTGGACAGACCACAAGTTATAGCCACCATTACTGTCAGCTTCCAGGAGGTGCCTTCGAGCTCAGCTGGGTCAAGCTCCAGAAAACGTCCCAGGAAATCTACAATCTCTCTAGCGTCTCCTCAGTACTCACAGAAATCTGAAGCTCTACTGGTCAAACCAGAAGGGCACTCCTCCAACAACGAAGGTAGCGGAAGCAGAAATCCAAAACGCTCGATGGGTGAGAAGAGGAAAGGCAGCGCCAACCTTGTGTGCACTGCCACCATGCCGGAACCCACAACTCAGCACTCGAAGAAAGATGACCATTACTATGATGATTACAGGTGTCTTATCATCGAGGAGCCACCACCATAGCCTCATGACAGTTAGCATGACAAGTAGCCACTGCAATGAGAGGTTTCCTCTTTCTGTTTTGATTAATTTCATTGTTAGCATGTATTTCCTGAACAATTTGGCAAAATCTTGGTATTTTCTAGTTAAAGTTGGTTTCCCTACTAAGGGCAACGATTTTTGGATCGGTTTCCCCATCTGGGGTGGTCTCATTTTTGTCTTTTTGAACTATGCTCCCTCCGGAATTAACTAGCATAGCAATTCCGGAAGCAAGCTTCGACCTGTAAACTATGCTCATAATTAATATAATAGTCTAATTTAGAAAGAAAAAAAAATCTCGTTGATAAAACATTCTAAGGAATAAGACCAAAACAGTCAACAAGAGTGCCATCATACTTAATACTATCAAAGAGTGGTCAATAACAAAAGTGAATTGACGAACCTTCATAGCTTGCGTTGGTTCCTTATCCTTCATCCAACTCTAAAATTTTAGACCAAGGTTAACATTTTGAAGGGAAATTAAGAAAAGTCACATGATCTTGTGAAATAAGATTTTTATCACTACCATTAACTATAGTGCAACAGTTTTGCACAAACAAATCATCCTTGTCTAAAGTGAAGTAATCACTGATGATTAAGACTAATTGTGGGCCTAGAATTGCTTTTCCATTTTTTTTTGAATTGTTAGAATTACCGTACTTAGTAGCAAAGGCATTTCCACCATGGATTGGGAAGTCCACAACAACCACTTATGTAAGTGGGATTGTTGACTATAATAATTTTAACCTTCTCCTTCCTTTTGCTCAGCCACTGAAATATGTGTTGAGATCTCTTTTCTTAAGACATCCATCATTAGAATGGGCAGACCATTAGTGATAATAACAATATTCTCATAACATTTCCACTATCATTACAATTTCTTTTAGGCTAAAATTTAGACTTATGGGTATCTTTGTCATGCCTTGTAAACAAATGAAGATGACAACGAGAAGGAGCAGAAGAAGAGGGATTAGAAAACATCCACTGAGAGGAGCTTGAATTATTGTTAATGATGCTCCATCTTTAGGGATTGCTTCTGTAACAATATTCAAGGCAAGCCAGAAAGCCTTGCTCCAATGAACTGAGTGCATGCAAAGTCCATCTTGTGTTGAATATGAAACAAGAGACACTTGATAAAATTGAAACATTAATCCCTGATGATGATTTTTTCAATATACTAATGAACAATCAATACCATCAATTGTCAGAGAGGCAGCCATTGCTAAATAGCTTCTTTCTAAGATTTTAGAAACATTGTCTAATAACTAGTTTGTAGAAGCCATCAAAATTACCCAACAGGCACCACATTGCACACAATATGTTGATTTGTGGGAGAAAGAATATTAAATTAGAATGCACCCTTTTGCGAGAGTAACGGCATTTTGGAGAAACAAAAATGCCTATGATAAGTGATATACATGCTGGAGGTATAGAAATGCTGCCAGCAGCTCAGGAGGTTGGTCCAGACCCCAAGAGATATCTAGGGAACAACCCCAAACCCGAGTAGCTCTGAGGTTATGGCAGAAACATTGAGTAGGAATGTTAAGGAAAAAGTCTTGCAATCAGACTAAACTCACAAGATAACTACAAACCAAGAGTGAAAAAGTTCTGGACAGTTCCTTAGTCTAAAGAGGCTAGAAGCTCATGCAACACTAGAAGGTTATTTTATTGGGCAAATAGAATTCTATGTGCATCTTATAGATGCAAACAGAGCTTGCACATGATGGGAAAAAGGGCTTGCAAAAAGATGCCCTATGTGCAGCATCAACACACACAACATTCTCTTTTTCCCAATGCACTAACCTTCTAGTTATGGCCAAATAGCACTTGGGTCATAGTGGCAAGGCTTTCAGTAGCAGGCACTTACCAAATCTTCCACAATTTGCGCTATCGTACCATAACTAGATCTTGGACCTAAGATGTGAGGTGTTTCCACCGCAAGACATCAAGCAGCGTGTTTAGCATTCAGAGATGACAAACTTGAGAAACACCTTGACCAGGGAAAAACAACCAGAAAGAAACGAACAAATAATAATAATAATAAGTCTAGAAGATTATAAATATGAAACCCTACTATCACTGCATTAGAGGTGCAGGTCTTCACTTTTTTATTTTTCATTATAATTTTCACAAAATCCCTCCAATCCTAGCTTGTCACATTTTTTCATTTAGCAACAGTTAAATCCTTTTTCATTTGGTCACGTATGAATCCCATTGGACAACTGGTATTATATATGCCATACATAACAATTAGGAAGCCAAAACAAGTAAAGGAAATGTTTCAACTGTAACTTCTTATCATGAAATGTTAGTTACAGTAACAACAATGGTATGCCAATTACATAAGCCATATGTATCTCCTGTTGAAAGGCTAATTGTAATCCCTGTGTGAGCCAAAATCTCAATAAATAGCAACATAAAGAACTATTATGCAGCGGAATTATTGTAGAAACTATTTTATAAATGGGAAAGGTAGTGAATTATGGAATAGCATATCATGCGTACTACCTATATAGTTGCTTACCCTGCAATACCTACTATCATTTTTAGCTTCTTTATTATTTTGGTACACTGCTCATTTTATCTAGAATTACAGTGATATAGTTTTCTGATAGTTGGTCATATTACAGTAGGAACGTCATCAATATAGGAAATCTAGTTTGTGACTGAAAATGAGAGCAGGGCATAAGGAAAATAATTGCCACAAGGTAAAACTATGATTGAAAACTTCTTATTGGAATGTATATTATTTGGAGTTAAAATTATTTGTGGTAATGCTATGGATGTTGGAGAATAGACATTCAAGAAAGTATTGTCACTGTAACACATCTACAATGTAGTTGCAGATCCTTTTTCACCTTGGTTTCTATTTTCTGCAATGGCTTGTAGTGGTAGCATGATGCGTGCATTAGATATTTACTTCCAATGTTCTAGTGAACCTGGTATTTTCAAGAGGGTCATAATATGTTAGGAAAGAACTTATTTTTTCATAGGAGGCATTCTTAGAAAAAATTGGTCAAGAGGCCAATTTGCAAGACAAAATTATAATATATCTTGTGACTTATCCAAAGCTTGAAATTTATTCATTGGTTGATACTTCACTAGTCAGTCAATAATGCAGCAGCCTTCAGAAACCAAAACACAGTGGTGACTTGTAGGTCATGTTTACATTATGCTAGTACAAGCTTAGTCTATGCAGAGGCCTACCATATGCAACAAAATATATTTGCAGAGAAGCTTTCCATGTGCACTATTGGAATTGTAGGAAAAATGAAATAGTTAGTTTATATATCTTCAGCGATTTCGAATTAGGAAAGAAGCCCTTAAAATGTACATCCATCATAAGACTAGGCCGAGTTCAATCTAGTCAAGTGTGTTGCTGATTGCACACACTTGTTATTTATTTTTCCCATCTTAGGCCTTAGCAAACTGACATAGTAAATGTATAAGACTTCCCAAAATAAGTGTCTAAGTGAAATGGAAGACATGTGAGAAAAGTCAAGCTGGCCTATCCATGTTCACCCATTATTGGGCTTCTTTAGGATTAATCGTTGAGGAAAGTTTTTCAGCACTGTGGGACTAAGAAAGTATGCCAACTTGTAAGATTAAATAACATTGCAACACCATGAGAGTCATTTGGAATTGTTGAACCGATGCTGGCCAATTTAGCATAATAGTAGGAAAAAACTTAGCAACTTCTTAGTATCATGTTGCATGAAGAATTGACTCGAACATAAGTTTTTGAGGCAACTGATACACTGCTCAAATCATGTCCTTTAGGAGATAAAGTTTTCACATTGAGTGTGTGAGAGGGTGAATGGGTATCATGTTCACATGTTTTGATACATTAGTCCAATTTATATTTTCTTATCTTTTCCTAAATGCTAATATCAATAAATGCGAACATGAGAGTGGGCGCCCTCACATTTGAAGAGTCAAATCTAGAGGGATTTTGTTAAAGACCATTTAAGTTAATCATTCTACCCTCATGCTTAATGGAAATAAATATTTCATAGATTCATGTCATATGTGCCCAAGGTTTGAAAAAACTAAAGTTTAAACTCCCAACATGTCCTTTATGAGAGTGGGTGCCCTCATATTTGAAGAGACAAATCTAGAGGGATTGTGTTAAAGACCATTTAAGTTAATAATTCTACCCTCATGCTTAAGGGAAATAAAAATTTCATATGATTCATTTCATATTCTCCCAAGGTTTGAAAACACTAAAGTTTAAACTCCTAGGATCTCATCACTTTCTTCATTTATGATTTTAAAAAAAATTGGAGGTCATTGTTGAGAAAAAATCTCAAAAACCCTAAAAAAATTATCTAAATGATTAGAAAAAGGGGTGTTGCTTGTACAATGCAATTTTTTTTATAAACCCATGAGTTAGTGAATAAAACATCTAAAAATACCAACCACCACCAGGATTAGGAGTTGGACTAAGAGAGTCTTCTGGTAGGGAACATAAAGGATCTTAGGAGAATCAGAAATGGCATTTGCACTCTCTGATTTAAGAAACAGATGCAGAAAAAAACACACAAGCACCACCAATTTCATCCCTTTGCAGCTTTTGATTTTCTTCCTTTTTTTTCTTTTGCAGCTTCAATACCATATAAAATATATGCATCTATAGGCACACTTGGGCATGGAAGTGTCTTTTGTTTGAAAAATTGACAGTTGATGGGACAACTCCGGGACACACCTCTTCGGCGACCCCGCGGCTTTCCGGGTAAGAAGTGGACCACAACTAGAGCCACCTACCACAATCAATGTCAAACAAAAGACACTTCCTTCCCTTGCTTCGATTCTTCCGTGCGCGAATGTTTTCAGCTTCATTCCTTCCTGTATTGTGCTCAGTTCGGTCCACCTCCTTGTTCGGTCCTCGGTCCTTGATCGAGCTACACAGCAAAGTCGAAGTCGGAGAGGGCATCCAGTGTCAAATACAAGGAAAGAGAAATATGCCCTTGCTTTCGCTTTCTACAGGGCCAGTCCAGGTATTCTGCTCTACTCTACCATGTGGAATTGAAATTTAAAGCTTGAAATTGTAATTATTTCTTTCATAATGCCTTTCCAATGTCACTTGTTTGAATCCTGACCTGCAAAGATAGTTGATACACCGGCCTTTCATATCCCAAAATAAAGGAAAGGAAAGGAAAGGAATATTTATTCTTTGAATTTCTTTATTAGATGCAAGTGAAAATTACCCGGTAGACGCGTAAAGCTAAATACAGGACGAAGAATAAGGGCATCATGATTTTTAGATTTGTTTAAACTGACTTCGAGGTTTCAAGGTTCTAGGGTTGGTTTTAACGAGCTGCTATGGGTAATGCCAGCTTCCTGGAAATGACGATCAATATGACGAATTTGAGTAAAAGCCAATATTATTCGAGTCTCCATTCATGTGATTGCTCTTTGGTTCGATTAGAAGGATATCCAAGAGCTAGCTAGAATTTGGCTCGGTCTGAGCAGTGGATGTGAATGATTCTGCATCATCCATACCTGTAGTGAGTGGTTTTGTGACCTAGCAGAGGCTTTGACACAACCTATAATAAATCAACTCCCTTCAATCCTGAGTCTCACTGGTTTTGTGCGGGGGCCATTCGACTCGCATGCCTGAGTCCCGGCTCAGGCTTGGTCGCGGGTTTGAAGCTCGTGGACGTCATTTTAGAGGAGAGGGATGCTAGAATTGTTGCAGCATGATACGAGGTAATGTATTTTGTACCGAGGTTCTAAATATGTACATTTCCAACATTTTGTGTTGTATTTCATATTAGCAATATTTGGAAAGGTTTGACATCATTTTGAGGCAGTTGATTCATTAGGGGAATTTTGAGGTCTAAAATGGGCCTCCTAAGGAAATTATAAAATAAGATTTGATTACATCATCAAATTTTAGAGGGAAAAAAGAAAAACCAAAATTTTCAACTTATCTTGCAAATTGTTTACTCAAATTTTGAGCGAGAGTACTTGTTGGATGCAAAATTTAATTATTCATCCAAGGAGTACCCATGTTGCATACTTTAAATGGATCCTGCTACACGAAAAATGAGAAATACATGAAAAGCATAATTGCAATCACGTTTTTCATGTATTTATCATTTTTCATGTAGCAGGGTTCATCAAAAGTATGCAACATGAGTAATCGTTGGATGAGAAATTAAACTTTGCATCCAACGAGTACCCCCACTCGAAATTTGAGTAAAATTTTTTGGAGATAAGTTGAAAATACGAGTTGAAAAAGTAGTTTTATTATTTTATTGTTTTTCAATCTTTTTACCCTTTTACTTAAAAAATGGTGAATCATACCCCATGGTTGACATCATCATCTTGAAACCTATTGGTTCTTATAAATTTTATTTTGGTTGTACATTTTTCTTAGAGGGCCTATTTAAGACCTCAAAATTCCCCTAATGAGAAACTGCATTTTCTTTGGTAGGGGATTTGTGTGTGTATGGGAGAATGTTGTTGAAAGTCTTGTTTTTATTCAAAGAAATAATATTATGAGTAACTTATGCTTTTCTCTTGTTGCAATGTATACTTTTTGTTTAATTTTCTCAATGATAAATTGGAATTCTTTGTGTGAATAACTAGGATTTGTCTTTTGCGAAGGAAACAATGCAGCTTGAAAACTTCTGAAAAAATAAAGTTTCAAATTCGCATTGTAAGCATGGATCATTTTGGTGCCAATGATCACTTCTCTTTGTTCAAGTAAATGGCTATTGACTGTAGTCATTGGAATGAAAACAAGGCTCTTCCCACTAAATGTATTTTCAATTCAGGCAACGAAGCAGACAGATCATGGCAGTGCTATGTTAAGAGGAAATTTGAGGGATTAAGCTTAGAATGTAATCATTCTTTTGATGAGAATCTGTTTTATGCCCAAGAGGGCACGTTGCGTACTACAAAGGATGTTGGCTCGGAAGATATTCAATGCAATCAATTCAATAAAAAATGTAGCGACATGTTGAGCAATGACTCCCCAACTCAGCCTACTGAAGGCTTTAATAGTTCTGCACATGCCTGTACATTTTTCTTATTAGGAACATCAAATGAACAAACTCACAGTAGAACTTATGGTCCTTTTGGGATGACCGAGGAAAAAAAAGAGTCCAACTCCTTATGCAGCAATGCACAGTGTTCTTCATTCAGTTTTGTTGTCAATGATATTTACCCAAAGAAAACGTTCATGGAGAAGAAAGGAGCTCCTCAAAACATGGCTGATAGAGAAACTAGAAGCCATTCTCGTATGTGAGAGGTTGAAAATGAAGTTCTTACTTTAAGAGAGGCTCTTCGTAGCCAACACCAGGCTTTACAGGACCTTTATACGAAATTAGAGGAGGAGAGATTCTTCGTCTACTGCAGCAAATGAAACATTGTCAATGATTTTGCGACTTCAAGAAGAAAAAGCTGCTGTGCGTCTAGAGGCCAATCAGTACAAAAGATTGGCTGAGGAAAAGCTTGCTCAAGATCGGGAATCTTTGGCATATTTTGAAGATCTTATACATAGGAAAGACGAGGAAATTGCTGCTCTTGAGTGTGAAGTACAAGAATACAGACAAAGATTGCTAAGTATTGATTTTCAAAGACAAGTACAAGCCTATTTCTGGAAATCAAAATCATTCAAATATGTTTGAGGGAAACAAGAGTTTTAAATCTTTAGTAAGGTTGGTAAATAATCTGACATGACCCTGCAATTCTCAGACCTCTGGATTGAATACAATGATTATAATCATGTCCACAACACCCAAAGATGTGTCTATGAGGTTTGCAAGATTGTATGGCTCATACCTCTGGATTGAATCCAATGATTATAGCCATGTACACAACACCCAAAGATGTGTCTATGAAGTTTGCAGGATAGTATAGTTCTCTTCCAAAGGAAGCTAGGCACAATAGTTATTAAGGCAATATGTTATAATAGTTTCAGGAATGCATGACAAATTGTTGGTGGATGAATGGACAAAAACCCCAGCAGATTCCACTAATTTTAGAATTCTAAACATGCTTTATATTTTTAAAAAGGGAACGTTCTCATAATGGTTCAACAGATTGTGAAGGTATTAAATTTTAGTGGTAACATAATTTTTGCATTAAATCAAGTTAGCACCTCAAATTTTGCTGGTCGATCATGTCACTTCTACTGCCTTGTCATTCCATCTACCATGTTCATATTAATGATGATACTATCAATTTGTACGCTTGGTGTCTTTAAGAGATTTATCTTCGCTATTAAATGATTTATATTCATTAATGAACATTTTTCTCTTTTCCCTGGGACAATATCTACAGAAATAAATACAATGGACATAAAATATATTGTGGATACATAAGCAGATACACTGGATCCCGCACCTCTGCGTCCTGGAAGACTTGATAGGAAAATTTAGTTTCCTCTGCCTGATAGGAGGCAAAAACGTCTTGTTTTCTAGGTTTGTAAAGCAAAAATGAACCTCAGTGACGAGGTAGAACTTAAAGACTATGTATCTCGGCCTAATAAAATTAGTGCTGCAGAGATAACAACAATTTGTGAAGAAGCTAGTATGCATGTAGTTTGGAAAAACCGCTATGTTATTCTCCCAAAGGATTTTGACGAATAGAGCAGTTACACTGGATCCCGCACTTCTGCATCCTGGAAGAATTGATAGGAAAATTGAGTTTCCTTTGCCTAATAGGAGGTAGAAACGTCTTGTTTTCCAGGTTTGTACAACGAAAATGAACCTCAGTGACGAGGTAGACCTTGAAGACTATATCTCAGCCTGATAAAATTAGTGCTGTAGAGATAACTACAATTTGTGAAGAAGCTGGTATGCATGCAGTGCGGAAAAATCGCTATGTCATTCTCCCAAAGGATTTTGAAAAGGGTTACAGAGCCAATGCTAAAAAACCAGACACAGACTTTGAAAATTACCAGTAATCTAACTTTTTCAGACAATAGATATATATTTGTCAACTTCATCAATAGACATATCCTTTATGTTTAGTAGAAATGAATATGGACGATGCCAATTTGTATTTTATGAATATATTGTTACAGGATTAAAATTGAAATACCTTGCGGTTTATGTTTTATTCAAAGGCGATATCGAGATACGTGAGGATGGAAATGCTATGTATTATAATAAAATTCATAGATTTTACCTGAGAAATGATGCCATGGCCAGTCCTGCTATCTTCGTCTATGGGGAGACTGTGCGAATCCTTGCCATTAATGCTAGATCTTTACCCTCATCACTCAGTTTTTTTCGATTTATCAATTGAGTGTAACCAGTAGCAAGAGCTTCCACGATAAGTACACACAGGGCCGCGAAGAAGGAGATTTAAATGCACCCATAACGAATTGCAATAACGCAGTTGCAAGAACAAAACCCATAACAAAAGCCCTAATCAATAAGCCAGCGGGAGATGAAAAAAACAAAGTGATGTGTTTTGGGCGGGAGAAATGCTATTTTAACTCATGTCTAAAATTTAAACGAAAAAGGAATACTCCCTCCTTCCATTTTTCCAAATATCATTTTTAATATTATGCCCTCCAAATATCATTCCAAACATCATTTTTAAACCTCATTTTTCATATTATGCTTTCCAAATATAATTTTTAATATGATACCCATTATTGTTTGATGGATGTTGAGCACACTCATGATTCCTTGTAATGTCAACAATTGATTTAAAAAGAAGTTTTAAAATCAATTCAATTTCATTCTAATAAATTTATTTTAAAAACATTGATGATGAACCATACAATAAGTGGTTTGAAAGGCGTTCGACCTTAAAAAGATTATGTGATTTATCGAGAGGCGTTTTTAAAGAAATTAAATAATTAATTATTAAAATAAAATTGAGATAAAATAGTAAATTTAGGAGAGGTTTTTACAACCCATGGTTTTTCTCATGGTATTTCACCTTTCCAACAAGGGGGAATTAACCCGATCGTAGGTCCCAACTAGACCTGCTCTTCTTTGGAATGGCTAATCCCAAAGAGTTTTAAGGATTGTTATGAGGGTTAGGGGAATAATAAGTTAGTGTTTAAGGGATTAAGTATTAGGGGCTTAGAGGTTAGGGGAATAGGGGCTTAGGGGTTAGAGGTTTAGGGTTTATGGGTTAGAGGAATAATGAGTTAGTGGTTAAGGGGTTAGGGATTGGGGGCTTAGGGGATTTAGGCGCATTTAGGGGTTAGGGGAATAATGAGTTAGTGGTTAAGGGATTAGGGATTGGGGTTAGGGGAATAATGAGTTAGTGGTTAAGGGGTTAGGGATTGGGGGGTTATGGGTTAGGGGATTTAGGCGCATTTAAGGGTTAGGGGAATAATGAGTTGGTGGTTAAGGGATTAGGGATTAGGGGCTTAGGGGTTAGGGGATTTAGGCGTAGTTAGGGGTTAGGTGGATAATGAGTTAGTCGTTAAGGGATTAAGAATTAGGGGCTTAGGGGTTATGGGATTTAGCAGTTAAGGATTTTAGGGGTTAATGGGTTATGGGTTAAGCGTTAACAATTTAGGGGCTTAGGGGTTTAGGTGTTAGTGGTTTAGGGGTTTAAGGGTTTAGAGTTTTATGGTTTAGGGGGTTAAATGGGTTATGGTTTTAGGGGTTAAATGGGTTAGGGGTTGGGAATTAGGGTTTAAGGGGTTAAGGGTTTAGAGGTTTAGGATTTAGGGGGTTAAATGGGTTAGGGGTTTAGTGGTATAGGGGGTTAAATGGGTTAGGGGTTGGGAATTAGGGGTTAAGGGGTTAGATGTTTAGGGTTAGGGGGGTAGGGGATTGAGCAGTTAAGGATTTTAGGGGTTAGGGGTCGTTAAGGGTTAACAAGGTTAGGGTTTAGGGGGTTAAATGGGTTAGGGTTTTAGGGGTTTAGGGGGTTAAATGAGTTAGTGGTTGGGAATTAGGGTTTAAGGGGTTAGGGGTTAAGGGTTAGAGATTTAGGGTTTAGGGGGTTAAATGGGTTATGGGTTTAGAGGTTTAGGGGGTCGGGACCTTAGGACAACTCCTTTTCCGTTTGGTGTGGTGGCTCCAATTGGATTTATAGGACCAGTTTCCTAATAAATAATGGGTTGGCGATGGAATGATTGTATGATTGGATGATAAAACTAAAATGACTGAAATAATCTATCTAATTTACTCTATAACTTATAAATAATTCTAAAACTAACCCGGGTGTCAATTATGAATACAACTTTAAGATTGTTTCAATCAAACCAATAACCATGAAAATGTATTACAATTTGATTGAAATATGCAATATCAAATAATGATAGCTCTGTTTAATAAATTAAACAGAGTTATAATAGGACATTGCATTCATCATTTTATATATCATTTGCACATACTGTGAGAGATAAATATTTCTATACACTCAAAAATGATATGTATAAAGAAATATTTGTAAAACAAGTATATATAAATGATAGAAAATTCAAAGAGAATATCTCATAACATAAGAAAAATAACCATAAATTGATAGAAATACCAGATTCATCTTGATACTTTTCTGGATGCAATTCAATATCCAGATCCAGTGCTTTAATGTAAAACAAACTCCAAGGTACAAAAATGAAATTCTTAGAGATAATTTGCCATAAACCACCAGATGTGATCCTTTATAAAAATAGAGTAGTCGATGGAGTACAAAAATGTAACATCCAAGCCAAAATATTACAAACTCAGGAGCCCTTTCTAAATACATGAAAGGGGTTTAAATAGGAATTTAATAAAACAAAATAACTAAAACTATTGCTACAATCTATCATCAGAAATCTAGAAATAGACTTGTGATATTAAAATGAAACAAATTCATTGTTTTTCTTCTGCATTCAATGTGCCAAAGTGGCAAATTTTGAGCATATCTTTGACCTCTGCTGGATGACTTAGCCTCGAATGTAACTGACCAGTGTATGTGGTGTCAGAAAAATTTGGAATGATGCAATTAATGGCATTGGAAAGGAACTTGATTGCCATTTTTTGACTGTGTGGCTTGATTAGAAATGTCCACATGATATCCCATGAAATTCCTTGAAGTTTGCTGATTTGCTGATTCTTATTGACTAATTCTTGGTTCCACTTGGTATCAGTCTCTTTTACCCTTGGTAATTTTTCTGGAATACAATCTGAAATTAAATTGGTGGCATATAAGCTATCATTAATCAGATGTGTTATATTATTCATCATAGTTTTGGCTCTTGATGTGGATCTTTCTCCTTTGATCAATTGTTTTTCCCATTCAGAAAACAAAATTTCTTTGTGCCTTTCCTCAATCCTGGGAAGGTTTGCATTCCTTCCTTGTTCTGAGTCTTGCCATGAAAGAAATTCAGAAATTTTGTCATCTGCATCATCAAATTCGAGCCTGAGGCTGACTGATTCATCTATTAAAGATGATGTTATTTCACACAAGGGCTTAGCTTGTGCCATATTTTGACAGAATTCATTGAACTGCTGAGACAATAGTTTATTTATTTCAAGAGCTTCAATTTTGAATTGATCCAATTTAGGATAATCCCTAAATTTGTCCAATCTTGCTTGGAATATTTTTTTCTTGCTCAACCTTTAGCAATTTTTTCATTTTGTAGTAGAGTTTGTAACTTTGCCACTTCTTGACTTAACTTTTGTTTCTTATTCAAAGCTTGTTGATCAATCTTTTTCTTTTCAATGCTAAGTTGCTCTTCCAACTGTTTAGATATGAGCTTTTCATCTTGCAACTGCTGTTCCAACTGCATAATCTTTTGCTGATTTTCTGTTGCTTGTTCCTCCAGCATAGCTATTTGTACTTCCTTTCGTTTCATCATTTGGGTGACTTCTGAAGCCTTGTCTATAGTGGCTGCACTATAGGCGCCTGCATATTGTGACAATTTGGTGAGATCCTCTAAAGGATTCACCTCAGTATTTTTCCATACAATGTTCATAAATTCAACTTATGAGGTTGAAAGTGATTCTTGATCTGTTCTTCTTCTCTTCCTCTATTTCCTGACAACAACTCTATGTTTAGGACTATAAAAGATATCTAGAGGAGGAATTTCTTCTACTTTCAACACAATTTCTTCTGTAGGATGCTCAGGAATGATTTCCATATCTTGATCTTTTAGAATTTCATCTTGAGGATTATTTTTTAATCCTATTTGTTGAGCGAATTGCTCATATTGACTTAGCAAATGGGAAGAAACAATAATTTCAGCAGAATTCACCACATTCTCAATGGTATTTTCTCTTTCAAGTTGATTATTTGGATTATTACCAATATCTTCCTTTTCTGTCTGTACATTAGCCTCATTGCTTGTATTTTCTTTCTCAATTTGCACATTGGTCTTAATACCTGTGCTTTCCTTCCCTATTTGAACTGTAGTTCCTTTCTCAATAGGTTCATCTATTTTTCTGCCAGTATTCTCCTTTTGCACATTAGGCTTGCCACTTGTGCTTACATTTTCAGTATGTACATTACCCTTGTTGGTAGATGCTTCTTTTCCTACTTTGTTAGCTGCATCTTCTTTTTCCTTCTGCTCAGTTTCTATATTTCCAGATTCTTGCAAAATAATTCCTAACTGGTCAAGAGGAGCTTTCAACAATCTCTGAATTCTAAACATCATGAATTTATTCATATCTTCAGTCTAAAATTTGGATTTAGCCAAGTCATAAACTTGGGGAAATTTATCAATAGAAACAAATAAATCATCAAATTCGTCGGGCTCATGCTCAAACCGAGTGATTGAAACTAAAGTTGTGAAATCAAATGCTACTTTTTTCGGGTCATACTGCCTGCCTGGGACTATTGCGAGCTTAAGATCCCTTATTTTGATGACTTCCTTCTATGCTTGTATGAAGTCATTAAGAGTATAATTTCCACAGTGAAAGGGAAAAGTAGGCCACATCAACTTCTTATTATTCTTTAGAGACCTTGACATACCTTCTACTGTTAATTGATAAGAAATTTCCTATGCTAACAATTTGTCAGGAACATACAAAGGTAAAATATGGGGCTCCACAATGCTTCCGAAAATCTTGACATAGGTAAATTTCTCTTCTCCAAACCAGTCACCAATATGAGATATATTAGTCTTTGACTTTATAGAGAGTTGGGGAGGAAATTGGTTGAAAATGGTTTGATAGATAGGAATCAGAAAACCGTGACAAATCCTATATACATGACTTTTAAAATGAACCTTCCACAAGAGCTTATGGTAAATATGTATAGGAACAGGGTCTTTGGGGGTCCATTTCCAACTTAAAATAGGGAATTCTGAATTGAAGCATAGGGCATCTAAAATGTAGGCACAAAAGTAAAACGGGGTCGTATTTCCTGTACCTTTATCCTTTCTATAGTCTAGGATTCTATGGGCTATTTTGTTTGAAAGGATAACTTACCAGTCCATTATTTCATAATTCACAGCAGAATGGATCAAAGGAACCATTTGGATTGAAAATCTTGCAGAATTATCATTTCCGAAAAGCCTACACATCATTGCAGCAACATAACAATATGGGGGCGAAAGAGACTCCACTGAGTACATACCTGATGATTCAGTTTTATGTTTCTCTAGAGCTCTTCTCCATTCTCTGATTGGTTATGACTGAGTCTCATTGCTTGCAGCAAAATCCTTAATGAAGGCTTTGTTGTAGAATTTATGAGGGTCCAGAAGATGGTACATTTCCTTTATGTCCTCTGCTCTGAAAGACCCAAATATTGTTCCTGCAGCTGAAACAAATGTCCTTTTTTGGATGGTGACATTATCTATCACCCACCGAATTACATCATAGTAAGGGAAAATGTTTTCCCGAGCTGCAATTCTATGAAGGAATGCATTTTCAAGCGCTTTAAGAAGAGTCTCATAATCAGAATCTGAGTCATCTTCATTAGGAACTGTCGCCTTCACTTCAGTGACTTTAGGGTTTTATTTTTCGATTAAGTTATATACATCTTCCCAAGACATTTTTCCAAGACCCCGGCATGAACTATCTGTTACCAGCTTGAGTTTGGCTGGTCTTTATTTTGGTATTATGGAATTAGCAGTGATATTTGCAGCGGAAACAACCTTTGTTTTCTTGGATCTTTTAGACATTTTGTCGTCTGGTAAGATTTCACTTGCTCGGCGAATGAGAGGATTAGGAATTTTCTTGTTCTGAAAATGAGAAAAGCTTTTAGACGCGGTAAAAATGAAGTAAGGAGAACATCTGTATGAAAATATCTATTCGTTGATTTCCATTTATTAACTCCATTTTAAACTTAAATTCCCTCTATAAGAGTCACACTCACGCATTCAAAATAGAATCAATCACAATCATTCATTTGATTTTTTATTTAATAATGACGTACAATCGGAGATCGGTGATTTTGAAATGAGAATATAAAAACTTCCCTTTTGAATTTTGCGATTGTGATGAATAAATAACATATGCGTAGTAAAAATAAAATAAAGACTAAATATTGATCGCATCGAGGTTTTTTCAAAAGGGATAACAAATAAAATTTCATGATGTCCGCCGATTTGCGATTGCGATTATGGTATATCACATCGGCTCTTTCCAAAGGAAAAAAATTGTAAATGATATCGCCGATTTGCGATTGCGATGATGGTAGGGTCCATCGCATCGGGATTTTATAGCATCAGTGAATATGATGTTGTTACTCCGAAATGTGATTGCGATAAATCGCATCGCATCAGAGTTTTGCAATTGACTGAATGAAGGGTTGTCTTTTCATTTTGCGATTTGCGATTTGCGATGGGTTATATCGCATCGAAGTTTAAAAAACAAGCATATGTGACATTGCTCCTATGAAATGCGTTTGCGATAAATCACATCGCATCGGAGTTTTATAAAACAAATGTAAAACTTTAAGATACCTCCGATTTGCGATTGTGATTACTCTATCACATCAGAATTATTAAATATGAGTACTTTTATGTATTATGTTGATGTGATTAAAGACTTTATATTTCATCCGATCGGAAAATTTCAATGTTGCATTTTTTTATATGCATTTGTGTTTTGCGATATGCGATATATGCTTTCCTAATCAATGAACTTTTTATTGTTTTATTCAAAATGAACGGATTTCCTCTAAGTCTTTTATTCCTATTTTAAAAAAATAAAGGAGACCTATTTCTAAATGAATTTTATTCTAAAATTTTGAAATGGGGAGGGTTGTTGTACCGTACAACAATTGGCGATTCACTGGAAGAAACAGTTATCTCTAAAAAATAAAATGAATACTATATTTCTAGTAAGTAAAAAGTTTTAAAGACAATGAAAACTATCTTAGAGAAATTTTAAATAAAATCTAACTCTAAAAAAAGAATAAAAATCACTTATAATTTCTTTCTAATTCCTCAAAAAAAAAAAAAAACATTTTTGGGTTTTCTTAAGCCTTGACTGGTTGATAATAATAAAGTAGGGGGTTCCTCCAATTTTAGCTTTTGTGTTTTACTCTATTGTCATAGGCATTGCCTCTGCTGCCTGCAAATGTTCATAGTCTCGAAAGGGTTACCTTTTAACCATTAACCATTCATTTTCCCATCCAACTATGATCACAATTCTTTAAAAGATAAATTCATAAGACATTGTATCTTATGTTTTTCTTCTTTTTATTTATTTTTTAAATTAAAAGCCATTGTTTTGGTTTGATAGCCAGTTGATAACAATGCCATTCACTAGTTGTAATCAAACTGAACAAGCTGGCTCGTGATGAGACCCCTTGCCTTATAATTATAAGCCATTACCCTGTTTTGGTATGCAATGTTGGTAATGTCAATTTTATTACTTCTTATGATCATGGTAAGCAGGCTCGTGATGAGACCTGTTATCTTTTAATTTTGACATATAATTTCTTTAGAATTACATTCTAAAAAATCACAACCTTAATGGATGGGGTGAAATGATTTTATCCTTAAGAATCAATGGATGACAATTTTCAGAGTTTTTTGAATGCCAAAGCTTGGAAAAGTCTTTAATTTTTATGGATAACCTTTCTCTGCTTAATAAACTTATAATGATTTACATTTTTTTCAAGGTTTCAAAAGATCATGCAAATGTTTTGATCAAATTTTCAAAGTTTAACATTTTATTTTAA
Organism: Pinus albicaulis; assembly: GCA_034641835.2. Classification (NCBI taxonomy): domain Eukaryota; kingdom Viridiplantae; phylum Streptophyta; class Pinopsida; order Pinales; family Pinaceae; genus Pinus; species Pinus albicaulis. The sequence continues at coordinate 10,662,424 of MU968359.1, read as the reverse complement.
ACTATCCAAAACTGTAATCATTTCTATAAAAATTCTTATTTACATAAAATAAGTATTTATAGTATTTTCTGAAAATATTTTCAAATAGTAAAAAGTCAATTAAGGACTTATTAACAACCTTATTTACAAAACAAACAAAAATTGCAGAAAGGAATATGTACAGGTAAGAAGGGGTTACCTCCTTAAGAAAAGAATTTCTTTAAAATAAGCCCATTGACAGGAAGAGATTCTCTCTTTCCTGTTAAATCTTGTAGAATGAATGTATATGAGCCTATATTTTTAGCAATCTGAAATGGTCCAAGCCACATATTTTGAAATTTGGTATGCTTACCTTTATCTTCATCCCATTTCAGAACAATATCACCAATTTGCAAAGTTTTGGATCCAGTGGAACTTGAATCAAATGAAGATTTTACAAGATGTTGATGTTTTTCATGAATAATTTTTGCTTTTTCTCTATCTTATTTTAATTTAAGAATTTGATCAAATCTCAACTGAATAGATGATGAAGGATTTTCTTCAATAAATTGCACTAGAGCTAATGATGGGAGAGCCAGATTTGATGCTATCACAGCTTCTTTTCCATAAACTAGATTGAAAGGTGAAGTTCCTATTGAAGCTTTATGAGTGATACGATCAGCCCATAGTGAAAAGATTAAAGACTTGTGCCAATTCTTTTGATTCTGATCAATGGTATTTTTAATGATTTTGATGAGATTTTTGTTAGTAGATTCAACTAAACCATTACCTTGTGGATAATAATTTTCTGAATATTTCAGTTTGAAACCTCCTTTGATTGCAAATTCCATTATACTATTTCCAGAAAAATAAGATGCATTGTCAAAGACAAGAGCGTTAGGTACACCAAACCTGGCAATGATGAATTGAAGGATGAAATCAATAATTGCATCATAATTGGCTACCTTTAAAGGAATTGCTTCTACCCACTTTGTGAAGTAATCTATTGCTGTAAGGATGTATCTGTGTTGTTTGGAAGAATGAGGTACTAATAGACCAATAATATCATGTCCCCATTGTTCAAATGGTTGCTCAATGTTTACTGGTTGCAAAGGAAAAGCTGGCTTCCTTTGTCTTCCACTAGTAGTTTGAAAAATTTCGCACTTCCTCACATAATCATGCGTATCTTTGAAAAGGGTAGGCCAATAATATCCAACATGGATGATTTTGTGAGCTGTGGTATCACCTCCAAAATGTCCACTTGCTGGTCGATCATGTAATTCCTGCAATACCTTTTTTGCTTCAGTCTTTTCAAGACATCTTAATAGAATTGAAACATAATTTTTTCTGAATAACACATGATCAATGATTTCATAATTTTTTGCTTTTAATCTCAGAGCACATTTGTTCTTATAGCTGAGATTAGAAAAAGCATACCCATTCTTCAAGTAAAATATCAGATCAACATATTGAGATTCAGAATCAATAACACTTATCTGATTTACTTGAACAACATTATCTTGACCTTGATGTTCTGGTATGTTGTGAGCTCTTGCTAACAATATGCAAAAAATTTGTCCTCTAACAATCTTGGCTGGTTTAATATCAATATCATACTCTTGCAAAGCTGTTACCTAATTAGCTCTCTTTTCTCCTACTTCTTTTTGAATTAACAATTGTCTCACTACAGAGAATGGGACAATAATTTTTGTGTGTGTATTTAGGAGAAAAGGTCTGAAATGTTTAATTGATTTAAACACAGCGAAGGCTTGTTTTTCTACATTAGAATAATTAAGCTCAGCTCGTTGCAAATTTGAGCTAAAGAAAGAAATTGGTGCTTCTATTTGTTGATCATTGAGTTGTGTTAAAACAACAACATAGGATGTTTCAGTAGCTAAGGGATACAGAATAAAATCTTTAGAAAAATCAGGAGTATTAAATGTAGGTGCATTAATAATTGTCTGTTTGATTGTATCAAAGGTTTCCTTCTCTTTATACCCCCATTTTAATACTGAATTTTTCTTAATCATATTCTGCATAGGTAAAACAATTTGGGAAAAATCAGGAATGAATCTTTTTACAAAATTGATTTGCCTTAGAAATGATTGCATGGATTTTTTATTATGAGATAAAGAAATATAAGAAATTTCTTTCATTCTGTCAGGGTCAATATATATACCATCTTTTGACACAACAAACCCTAATAGTTTTCCTTCATTAAGAGAAAAGAAGGATTTCTTTGGATTTAAAGAAATACCAAATCTTCTACATCTTTCAAATATCTGTTTCAAATCATGTAAATTATTGGCTCTTTTCTTTGAAAATACTGTTATGTCATCAAGATAAATAACAAATGATCTATTAATCAGACCCTTAAATTTTATATCCATGGCTCTCTGGAAAGTAGCTCCTGCATTTATTAAACCAAAAGGAATTTTCTGATAAGCATAGGTTCCCCATTTAGTTCTGAAAGTGGTTTTCAGCCTATCATCTGGATGTACCAATATTTGGTTATAGCCTGAAAAACCATCAAGAAAAGACATGAGCTCAGAACCAGCTACTTTTTGAAGTATTTGTTCCATCGTTGGAAATGGGAAATTATCCTTTTAACATGCCTTGTTTAAATTTCTAAAATCAATGCAGATTCTAATATCTCCATTCTTCTTCCTGAGAGGTACCATGTTGGAAACCCAATTAGAATGCCTTACAGGAAAAATGATTTTGGCCTTAAAATTTTATTGAGTTCTGCCTTGATTTTACTTTCAAGATTTAGATGAATTTTTCTTAACTTCTGTTGAACAGGTTTGACATCAGAAAGCATTGGAACTGTATGTTGAATAACATAAATATCATAAGTTTTCAAGTCTTCATAATTCCAAGCAAAAATATCTTTATACTTACTCAGAAGTTTGATTAAAGCATTTCTTTCTTCTGAAGTTAACTCGAGTCCTAAATTAACATTTTGAGGTTTAGACTCAGAGCCAAGATTTACTAATTCAAACTTGAAAGTAGAACTTTGAAGTTTAGCATTAGTAACTTTATTGAATCTATCTTTTATATCATATAGGTCCTCAAGTTTAACTACAGATTTAGGAATATGATTTTCATTACTTTTTGAGGTATTTTGAAGATCATGATCATTTTCATCAATAATTTGTTCATCATAGGATTTCTCTGAAGTCAAGAAATTCAATATATCTTCATCATGATAGAATACTCTCCAGTTTGTGATATTATCGGGAATAGATGGTCGAAAGATTAATTCGACTGAAAATCTATTAGGACTGTAATCTTCAGCAGGGAGGAGTTTGGATGCAACATTAGCTAACAAATCAGCTGATGTATTTTGAGTTTTAGGGATAGAAAAGATGTTGAATGCTAAAAATTGAGAGGTGAGGTCTTGTACAAGGGTTTGATAATGTTTGAGATGCCCTGAAAGACAATGGATAGTATTCCTCACTTGTCTTATGACAATTTCAGAATCACCATATACTTTCAAGTATTTGAAATTTAACCCTATTGCTTTATAAAGCCCTTAGATCAAGGCTTCATATTCTGCAGTATTGTTTGTGCACTCAAATTCTAGTCTACATGATAGCATAGTTTTCTCTCCATCCGGATTAATTAAAATGCATTCTGCTCCTGCTCCATCACTAGATTTTGATCCATTGAAATATTATGACCAAAATAAAGACTTATCTACAGGTTTATCTACAGATGTATTAGAAACATTAACAATTCTAGAAGAATCAGATTGTGAAAAATTTTCAATTTTCGAAATAAAAGTATTTACAGAAAAGGGTGATTGTGGTGCTGTGAAATTCCCAAGGAATGATTCAGCAGAATAACCTCCAAGGATATTGTTATTAAAAGCTACAGGTTCATTTTCTTGTTCAAATTCTGTTACAGTATTCATCATGTGTTTTTCTCGCTCTACTTTGATTTGATTTGGTTTCCCTTTGTAGGGAAGCCACATATGTGAATAATCAGTTGCGATATAACCATTAAGTTTTGCAGACCAATCCTTGCTTAAGACTAATCCATAGAATTCAGGAATATCTGCAACCCGAATATCAATTCTTTGGACAATCCTAGGATTAGAAGCTAATCGAATAGTAACTGAATTAATTTCTCCTACAACTTGAACTTTAGAGTGATCCAATTATATAATGTGAACTGCAGACTTTTGTGGTTCAATATTCAATTTTTCACACACTGAAGTAGGCATTATATTAGAGGATGCTCCTGAATCTATTAAACAATTATGCAAATTCTTGTAGATTTCATAAGTCAAAAGAAAAGAAGGTGTTTGAGAATTTGATCTTTCTCCAATAAGAACAGTATCAGTGGCATCTACTTTATCTGGTGGCTTACCTGTTCCTTTAGCTACTTTGGAAACTACACCACTTGGTAGAGGAGCAATACGTGTTGCATTTAATTCTTTCAATAGCAGCTTCTGTTGATGTTTAAGTTTGCTGAGTTCATGTAAGGAAATTTTCACTTTGGTTTTCTTCATGTCTTCAACAATGTTATAATCCATAGGATCTGATACCACCAAGGTCTTAGATGTTGTTGTGGGAGGATTAGAAGATGATGGATGATTTTGAGTGGGTAAGGGAGAAGTTTTCTTTACAGGGGATTTGTCTTTGGTAATTGGAGTTGTACTTTTCTTCTTAGGAACAGATTGAGCGGGTTCCATTGTATATTTACTCCTTGTACTTACAGGCATGGATTCTTGTTCACTGTTCGAGTTAGGGAGAATGAAATCCTACATCCCATGTAATTCAACTATTTCCTCTCTTTCTTCTTCTTCATTTGATACTGGAGGAGTATTTTCTTCTTTTTTCTATTCCGATTCTACATTGGAGATTGAATTGGGAGTTTTAGATTCAGCTTGATTTATTTTGAAGTTTCTGAATGGTCTTTTGGTAGAAGTCTCTTCCACTTGCTTTTTAATCTCAACCATCTCATTAGACATGTTTTTGAGAACTTTCTGTAAACCTTCCATGTCATATGGGTCTCTAGGTGTCTTTTTCTTTGAATCATCTTTAAAGCTGACTTTCTTGGATTTTCTTTCCTCGACAACATTTTTCTTATCTAGAGCAATAATTCGTTTTTCAACTGCAATAGCTTCTTTCATATTTTCAGCTAAAGTAGGTTTTGCAGCTCTATCTACGAAAATTGCTATGTTTGAGGGAAAAGCATTTTTATACCATTCACTTCTAACCTGCTCACTAGGTTTTGAATCTGTAGGGATTTTATTCAAAATTTTGTTGAATCGAGAGTTAAAATATTTAATGGGTTCCTTGGGTTCTGTCCTCAGATTGGAGAGATCATTGATTAGGGTAGCTATGGATCTGTCATCTCCAAATTTGGTCAAGAAATGATCTGAGAAAATATCCAAACTTGTAATAGATCCTGAAGGTAATGAATACAACATCTTCCCTTGAAAATTATAGGGAAATAACCTGAATACAACATCTTCATGTTCAACTCCATTTAAATTTACAACAAGCATAAAATTATTGATGTGTTCTTCAGCTGGTATGTTCAGGTCAGGACTGAATTTTGGTAGCCATTTTTCTGCATGATCTGGTAAATCATGTAAAGGTGCAGGCATATTAACAACTCCTGGTCTAGCCCATGGTCTTGGTGCTGCTTGTGCCATTGTTGGGATAACAATTGAAGGATTTGAAGAGACAACTGGGGTTTGAGTAGAGGTTGTTGGAATAACTATGCTCTTCTGGGTTTGAGACTGGGAAGCAGATGAGTGGGTTTGTGATGAAGAAATGATATCACTATCTGATTCCGAGGATGTTTTTCTTGTTTTAACTCTACTAGGTAAAGGAAATTCCTTTGGAGGAATACCAAGTTTTTCACTTTGTGACCTAGTGAGAGGTCTGGAAGAAACAATTTGTGAAGTAACACTACCTTCAGATATTTCAGACTCTTCTAATGATAATGAGAACCCTTGGAGTTTATGAACTAAAGCTTGTATTTCAAGGGACTCAGGAGGTTGATTATCTAATTGATTTGAGACTTTAGTAGTGGGTGTTTGAATATTTCTATCAATTTCTTCCCTAGTGATTTGAGATGTAGAAGAAATTGAAGAAGGTGATGAGGGTGAATTGCTCTTAGAATAGCCTGTAGATTTGGATTTACTTGCCATTATTCTAGCGCTAAAAATGTTGAAGCCTCAAAAATCGCTGCTTCAAACATTGGGGGAAAACCACCTAGTCGGGACCTTAGGACAACTCCTTTTCCGTTTCGTGTGGTGGATCAGATTGGATTTATAGGACCAGTTTCCTAATAACTAATGGGTTGGTGATGGAATGATTGTATGATTGGATGATGGAACTAAAATGACTGAAATAATATATCTAATTTACTCTATAACTTATAAATAATTCTAAAACTAACCCGGGTGTCAAATATGAATACAACTTCAAGATTGTTTCAATCAAACCAATAACCATGAAAATGTATTATTATTTAATTGAAATATGCAATATCAAATTATGATAACTCTGTTTAAGAAATTAAACAGAGTTATAATAACAAATTGCATTCATCATTTTATATATCATTTGCACATACTATGATAGATGAATATTTCTATACACTCAGAAATGATATGTATAAAGAAATGTTTGTAAAACAAGTACATATAAATGATAACAAATTAAAAGATAATATCTCATAACATAAGAAAAATAACAATAAATTGATAGAAATACTAGATTCATCTTGATACTTTTCCGGATGCAATTCAATATCCAGCTCCAGTGCTTCAATGTAAAACAAAATCCAAGGTACATAAATGCAATTCTTAGAGACAATTTACCATAAAACACCAGTGTGATCCTTTATAAAAATAAAGTAGTCGATGGAGTACAAAAATGTAACATCCAAGCCAAAATATTACAAATTCAGGACCCCTTTCTAAATACATGAAAGGGGTTTAAATAAGAATTTAATAAAACAAAATAACTAAAACTATTGCTACAATCTACCATCGGAAATCTAGAAATAGACTTGCGATATTAAAATGAAACAAATTCATTAATTTTCTCCTACATTCAATGTGCCAAGGTGGCAAATTCTGAGCATATCTTTGACCTTTGCTGGATGACTTAGCCTCGAATGTAACTGACCAGTGTACGTGGCATCATAAAAATTTGGAATGATGCACTTAATGGCATTGGAAAGGAACTTGATTGCCATTTTTTGACTGTGTGGCTTGATTATAAATGTCCACATTATATCCCATGAAATTCCTTGAAGTTCTTTGATTTGCTGATTCTTATTGACTAATTCTTGCTTCCACCTGGTATCAGTCTCTTTTACCCTTGGTAATTTTCCTAGAATACAATCTGAAATTAAATTGGTGGCATATAAATTGTCATTAACCAGCTGTGTTATATTATTCATCATAGTTTTGGCTCTTGATGTGGCTCTTCCACCTTTGATCAATTGTTTTTTTTTTTTTCCATTCAAAATATAATTTTCGGGGTTTTCTCAACCTCGGAAGGTTTCGAGATTCTTCTGCCTCCGAGTCTCGTTGCTAGTGCTAAACGGGACCACACCGTATCACTGCATCCAGCCTGAGGCTCAATCGATTCATCTATTAAAGATGAGATGTTATTTCACACAAGGGCTCACTCTTCCCACATTTTATTAATTCATTCAATTTGTTGATATGAGTTTATTTGTTTTCAAGAGCTTCATTTTGAAATTGATCCACTGAGAGCTAATCCTTCAAATTTGTCCAATCTTGCTTGGAATATTTTTCAGCCTAACTCTTTAGCAGCTTCTTACATTTTGCAGAGAGTTTGTAATTTAATCACTACACTTAATCGTTGCTTATTCAAAGATTGTTGATCAGTCTTCTTCATTTCAATGCTAAGTTGCTCTTCCAACTGTTTATATCTGATCTTTTCATATTGCAACTGTTGTTCCAACTGCATAATATTTTGTTTATTTTCTGTTGTTTGTTCCTCCAGCATAGCTATCTATACTTCCTTTTGTTTCATCATTTGGGTGACTTTCAAAGCCTTGTCTATAGTGGCTGCACTATAGGCGCCTGCATATTGTGACAATTTGGTGAGATCCTCTGAAGGATTCACCTCAGTATTTTTCCAGATAATGTTCATAAATTCAACTTGTGAGGTTGAAAGTGATTCTTGATCTATTCTTCTTCTCTTCCTCTGTTTCCTGACAACAGATCTATGTTTAGGACTATAAAATATATCTAGAGGAGGAATTTATTCTACTTTCAACACAATTCCTTCTATAGGATGCTCAGGAATTATTTCCATATCTTGATCTTTCAGAATTTCATCTTGAGGATTATTTTGTAATCCTATTTGCTGAGCGAATTTCTCATATTGACTTAGCAAATGGGAAGAAACAATAATTTCAGCAGAATCCACCACATTCTTAGTGGTCTTTTCTCTTTCAAGTTGATTATTTGGCTTATTACCAATATCTTCCTTTTCTGTCTGTACATTAGCCTCACTGCCTGTATTTTCTTTCTCAATATGCACATTGGTCTTAATACCTGTGCTTTCCTTCCCTGTTTGAACCGTAGTTCCTTTCTCAATAGGTTCATCTGTTTTGCTGCCAGTATTCTCCTTTTGCACATCAGGCTTTCCACTTGTGCTTACATTTTCAGTTTGTACATTACCCTTGCTGGTAGATGCTTCTTTTCCTGCTTTGTTAGCTGCATCTTCTTTTTCCTTCTGCTCTGTTTCTATATTTCCAGATTGTTGCAAAATAATTCTTAATTGGTCAAGAGGAGCTTTCAGCAGTCTCTGACTTCTAAACAGCATGAATTTATTCATATCTCCAGTCTGAAATTTGGATTTAGCCAAGTCATAAACTTGGGGAAATTTATCAATAGAAACAAATAAATCATCAAATTTGTCGGGCTCATGCTCAAACCGAGCAATTGAAACTAAAGTTGTGAAATCAAAAGCTACTTTTTTCGGGTCATATTGCCTGCCTGGGACTGTTGCGAGCTTAAGATCCCTTATTTTGATGAATTCCTTCTCAGCATGTCTGAAGTCATTAAGAGTATAATTTCCACAATGAAAGGGAAAAGTAGGCCACATCAACTTCTTATTATTCTTTAGAGACCTTGACATACCTTCTACTGTTAACTAATAAGAAATTTCCTATGCTAACAATTTGTCAGGAACATACAGAGGTAAAATATGGGGCTCCACAATGCTTCCAAATACTCTGACATAGGTAAATTTCTCTTCTCTAAATCAGTAACCAATCTGAGATATATCAGTCTTTGCCTTTTAGAGAGTCGAGGAGGAAATTGGTTGAAAATGGTTTGATAGACAGGAATCATAAAACCGTGACAAATCCTATATACATGACTTTTAAAATGAGCCTTCCACAAGAGCTTATGGTAAATATGTATAGGAACAGGGTCTTTGGGGGTCCATTTCCAACCTAAAATGGGGAATTATGAAGTGAAACATAGGGCATCTAAAATTTAGGCACAGAAGTAAATCGGGGTCGTATTTCCTGTATCTTTATCCTTTCTATAGTCTAGGATTATATTGGCTATTTTGTTTGAAAGGACAATTGACCAGTCCATTATTTCAGAATTCACAACAGAATGGATCAAAGGAACCATTTGGATTGAAAATCTTGCAAAATTATCGTTTCCGAAAAGCCTACACATCATTGCGGTAGCATAACAATATGGGGGCGAAAGAGACTCCACTGAGTACATACATGATGATTCAGTTTTATGTTTCTATGGAGCTCTTCTCCTTTCTCTGATTGATTCTGACTAAGTCTCATTGCTTGCAGCAAAATCCTTAATGAAGGCTTTGTTGTAGAATTTCTGAGGGTTTGTTAGATGGTACATTGCCTTTATGTCCTCTGCTCTGAAAGACCCAAATATTGTTCCCGCAACTGAAACAAATGTCCTGTTTTGGATGGTGACATTATCTATCACCCACCAAATTACATCATAGTAAGGGAAAATGTTTGCCCGAGCTGCAATTCTATGAAGGAATGAATTTGCAAGCGCTTTAAGAGAAGTCTCAGAATAAGAATTTGAGTCATATTCATCAGGAACTGTCACCTTCACTTCAATGACTTTAGGGTTTTCTTTTTTGATCAAGTTATATACATCTTCCCAAGACATTTTTCCAAGACCCTGGCATGAAGTATACATTGCCGGCAGTTTGGCTGGTTTTTCTTTTGGTATTATGGGAATAGTAGTGATGTTTGTAGCGGCAACAACCTTTGTTTTCTTGGATATTTTAGACATTTTGTCGTCTGGTAAGATTTCACTTGCTCGGCGAATGAGAGGATTAATAATTTTCTTGTTCTGCAAATGAGAAAAGCTTTTAGACGCGGTAAAAATGAAGTAAGGAGAACAGCTGTATGAAAAGATCTATTCTTTGATTTCCATTTATTAACTCCATTTTAAACTTAAATTCCCTCTATAAGAGTCACACTCACGCATTCAAAATAGAATCAATCACAATTATTCATTTGATTTTTTATTTAATAATGACGTACAATCGGAGATCGGTGATTTTGAAATGAGAATATAAAAACTTCCCTTTTGAATTTTGCGATTGCGATGAATAAATAACATATGCACAGTAAAAATAAAATAAAGACTAAATATTGATCGCATCGTGGTTTTTTCAAAAGGGAGAACAAATAACATTTCATGATGTCGATCGATTTGCGATTGCGATTATGGTATATCGCATCGGCTCTTTCCAAAGGAAAAAAGTTGTAAATGATATCGCCGATTTGCGATTGCGATAATGGTATGGTCCATCGCATCAGGATTTTATAACATGAGTGAATATGATGTTGTTACTCTGAATGCGATTGCGATAAATCGCATCACATCGGAGTTTTGCAATTGACTGAATGAGGGGTTGTCTTTTCATTTTGCGATTTGCGATTTGCGATGGGTTATATCGCATCGGAGTTTACAAAACAAGCATATGTGACATTGCTCCTCCGAAATGCGATTGCGATAAATCACATCGCATCGGAGTTTTATAAAACAAATGTAAAACTTTAAGATACCTCTGATTTGTGATTGCGATTACTCTATCACATCATACTTATTCAATATGAGTACTTTTATGCATTATGTTAATGTAATAAAAGAATTTATATTTCATCGGATCGGAGAATTTCAATGTTGCATTTTTTTATATGCACTTGTGTTTTGTGATATGCGATATATGATTTCCTAATCAATGAAATTTTTATTGTTTTATTGAAAACGATAATATTTCCTCTAAGTCTTTTATTCCTATTTTAAAAAAAGAAAGGGGACCTATTTCTAAATGAATTTTATTCTAAAATTTTGCGATGGGGAGGGTTGTTGTACTGTACAACAGGGGTAGAGGGGGTTAAATGGGTTAGGGGTTTGGAATTAGGGTTTAAGGGGTTAGGTGTTAAGGGGTTAGAGGTTTAGGGTTTAGGGGTTAAATGGGTTAGGGGTTTAGAGGTTTAGGGGGTTAGGGGATTTAGCAGTTAAGGATTTTAGGGGTTAGGGGTTAGGGTTTAGGGGGTTAAATGGGTTAGGGGTCGGGAATTAAGGTTTAAGGGGTTAGGGGTTAAGGGTTTAGAGGTTTAGGGTTTAGGGGGTTAAATGGGTTAGGGGTTTAGGGGGTTAAATGGGTTAGTGGTTAAGGGTTTAGGGGTTAAAGGTTTAGAGGTTTAGGTTTTAGTGGTTAAATAGGTTAGGGGTTTATAGGTTTAGGGGGTTAAATGGGTTAGGGTTGGGAATTAGTGTTTAACGGGTTAGGGGTTAAGATGATAGTTTCATTGGTCTCTGTTTGTGCACAATAGTTGCTTATTATTTGCATCTCAATGTAACAATTTTGTAGGTACTATTTCTTGTTGTCATGTATTCTCTATTTATTAATTTATAGTATTTGTTAGCCATTTCTTTACATTTATTGATGAAAATGTATATTGCACTAAACCAAATGTATATTCAATCTCCAGTTTCAAACTTAGCCACAGTGTTGTCACACAATTTAAGTCCAGATAATGGCCATGTGATGAAGTATCAATAACCACAGTGCACCTCATGACTGCTACAAAAAAGCTTAAGTTTGAGTGTCCCACATTCATGAGAAAGTTGGCTCTTATACTCTTGCTCCACCTGACATTGGGGAAGAGAGAGGGAGGTAGGAGAGAAAGAGAGAGAGAAGAAGGACGACATATAGAACTTAAGAGAGAGGAACCAGTATGATAGAAGAAAGAATATGTGACAAAATTACTCTATAAGGAGATGGGAGATAGGGGCACCCTACCTACCTAACTAAATGTCTAAACAAAATTTGGTGTAATCGTCTGTAATGGTGGTCGATTATACGAGGAGAGGATTTTACGAAGAGGCACTAGATTTTTAATGTGATATGCAAAAAAAAAGTACCAAACCTAACCATTTCACATTCACCAATGTTCTCTTTGCATGTGATAATTTGGTAAATTTAGAACATGGAAAATGAGTCTTGTTTTGTGATCACCTCCCACGAGGATTCTCCAAATGTGAGAACACAATGCTTGTGGTTGCATCTTCTAAATCATCATCACTTCCACCAAAACCTCATCCAATAACACTAGTATAAAAGTCTCAGGCTCTCGGCAGCGAAAAGGAACATAATTTATGCGCCCTCAATCTCTTCTACATACTTGTAGCTCTCCTCCCAAAAAACAACCACTAGTGTTGTGTGTTCACTTTGCCCTGAATCTTGTGCAAACATCCTGAGGTAAGGAACTCTTGCACCAAAGTATGGATCCACTATGTGTCATATACATTGAAGGAGAACATGTTCCAAACAATAGGTAAATTCTCACAACTATCCCTCTGTGGGATGTTGAGAACTCCAAAATGCCACATGCCCATTAATCAAATCTATAAATTGAGAACTTTCGTAGAAGACTTGAAGTCACACTGAACTTGGACCAAAAGGCTCAGGATCTGGGTAGCACAAAGGAACATCTGCAATATGATTTGTACTATTCTCATCTAGATCATTTTGCATGGATATCTCCTGGAGTTGAAATGCATATTCTTGGTTCCATAGAACATCTCCCATGGAAGGCCTATCGAAGCCCATCTCTTCCAATAACTTTTCGGTAGTATCCCTAAAAATTTTCAGAGAATAAGAGTTGATGGTCCCAACAAGGTGAGGGTCAATGTTTTTTTTAAGCTTTCCCTTTTTCTACCAGTGCATTTCCCACTCTTCTATTTTGAATTGTTCTCTGGGAAAAACAAGATTATGTTTTTCCCTTGCACACAAGAAATCCAGTAACACTACTCCGAAAGAATACACATCAGATTTATCTGTCAGTTGTTGCCTTATGAAGTATTCAAGATCAAGGTACCCAAGGGCCAAAACTACCTTTGGATCTAGTCTTCGAATGTCCAAAGTCCGCCACCTTTTTCCGTGATCCTGTTATCGTGGAGATCTTTGACATTTAGATAAGCGCATAGGATTCACGACAAGGAAATTAGATTGCATTGACCATATATTGGAGCTTCATTGGTATCTCGCCAGTCAAAAAATTTTCCAACAAGTCAAGGGAGTATAAATTGGTGCAGTTGAAAATGAAAAGAAAAATTGTTCTGTCGAGGCCAAATCCCACAATGCTAAGCTTGAAAACCCTCTCATTATTGCAAGTCAAGCCTTCGAGCTTTGAGATTGTGATGTTGCAGGGTTTTTGATCTTGTCTCCAATCCACGGTCACACCTTCGAGCTCTAATATGGTGACAGTATAGGGGTTTTTATCTTGTCTCTGGTCCACTGCGTGAGCTTGGGTACATAAACCTGGCACCATGTCTGGTTAAGGGACATTATGAATATTCGATGAATAAATCTCGATAGAGAAATGGAATTATGGAGACATTGGCTAATACATATTTGGTTTCCTCTGTCAATGTACCAAATTCGTCGGTCCTCCAAAAGGAGCCTTCTTCCCATTCTTTCCTCCAAAATCAGGGTTCATTAATGCTGCCATATATGCTAATAAACCCCCTTCACCATCTCCCCCATCAGGAAATCTGACCTGTCAAATAAAAAAGTGAAGGTCAAGCTCTCCATCATCGAGGGTTATATGGCATGTCTTGTAACTGTGCAAAGAATATTATTTTCAATACATTGCTAGATGGTGGTATGATGCATATATCCCATTTAATGTTTCTCTCTCACCTTATTACAAATCTATGCGAGACTCTATTATAGCTATAGGAAAGGGCTTCAAAGTCCCTAATATGCATGACTTGAGGGGAGCTCTTTTGAAAAAAGAGATTTACTACTTTGATTATTAATCAAATATAAAGCCAATAATATTGTTTTATTTAAATATTAAGTTGATATAATCATGTAAATTATGTATTAAATGAAATAAATATATTCATTGGTACAATTCTCATAGAAATTGATAAAACTAAACACATTTATCCATTATTACACAATAAACCATACTTAAATATTTTGAATTACATATTTATAACCATTAATAAGGGTTTATATATTATTTAAAAATTAAATAAAGTTAATACCTAAACAATTAACAAAAGTTCATAATACCATTAAAAATTAACCAATTTTCATATCAAACAATTAATAAAAGTTCATACACCATTAAATAACTAATTAAGGTGCATAACTAAATTAAAAAAGGTTCATACAATACTCCCCGATGGGGGTGAGGTTTGAGAAACACGTGGAAGGCGTCTCGCATGATTAAATATAAGTGGAGCGACGGTGAGGGATGATACTCCTGGTCCCTTCACCACAACGCATGCAGCGAGAGAGTTACAGGCTTCACTTTGGAAATTTGTGTGAAAAATAACTGCACATTAGAGTTCAGAGGTGGTGAAAGGATAAGGCGAGGGAAGATGAGGGAGCCCAACATCAGACTCATAAATATGGTTTGGTGTTGGTATTGATGGTGGCCTCTGAAGAGGAAGCGTAAATGTCGCAGGAAGGTTTATGGAGGGAGTGGCTTGTGTGTGCTTGTCGTGGGCATTTGCTGGTGAGGTGTGTTCAACCGGTCCCTGTTGCTCGATTTCTTAGCCATTGACTGTGTCTGGGTTAAGGATAGGAAGTTGAAGGGAAGTGAGCTCACTGGTTTCCATTTTTCTTGGCTTTCAGTGAGCCTGTTTTTTCGTGATAAGAGAGGAAGCTAGAATTTGCAGTCTAGGAAACCTTGAGGGTGGTGGCGGAAAACTATTTTCTTTTCCAAATTTTGTGCCCTCCAGCGTGGGTGTGACGGTGTTTGGTGGATTGGTGTGTGGTCTCTATGTGGAGAATTTGGAGGCTGGTCACTACCCTGGGGGATGTTACGTTCAGGCGTCGGATACTTTGTCATCGTTTATTGTTCATTTTTCTGTGTTGGTTTGGTGGGTGATGGTATTTGGTTTTGTTGGTGGTGGAAGTCTTTATCTGGCAGTGGGAGGTGTCTTTGTGCTTCGTTGTGGTGGTGGGATACGACATTTGGCTCCTTCGTTGGTGGTGTTTGTTTCTATAGTGGGGGGTCTGGTCTCTGGACTCTCCACACGCCGGGGTTCCTTGACCTTGGTGAATTATGAAGCCCCAGTGTGGTGTGGGTGTTCTCCCTCCCCTATCGTCCATGGCCCTGTGGGCATGGAAGACTGAGAAATAATCATGGCGGCTCCACGATAGGGTGTAAAGACTACGGGGCGTGCACACCTCTCTATTGTGGGTGCGCATGGGGGTTGTGGAGAAGGTAAGCGGGGGGAATAGTAGAGGTAGGGTTTAGAGGGTTCAAAATCAGAGTCGTTGCGGCAGAGGAGGTAGTGGTGGCAAGGGAAATCATGGGTTTGATTGATTTGAGGTAAATGAGGGGTAGTTTATCCAACATTGCTGCCTAGATAACTGTCGTGCACTTATCAACAACCTAATGGAAAGAGTGAACACAACTGAGAGATTATGTCATGAGGAGCATGCAGAGCAGATGGAAACATTGGACTGAATGCACTATTTATAGTGCCAAGTCTGGGGGAGACTGGTAGTGGTTTTGCGAGGCCAAAATCAACTCACTGAGAAAGTAGAAAAGTTGGAGACTTGGTTGGCACACTTTGAAGGGCACAGTCAGTGTGACTTTTGTCCTCCACCGCATCTAGGAACAACCCCAGACAACCCTGCATCCATCACATTGGACGACTAGTATGCTATTTGGTGTTATTTAATTATGTTTTATATGTGTTTTGGTGCCTCTGGGCCAACCGTTTATGGACAATGTCCCTAGCCCCTCTTTTGTATTTTTTTTCATTTGGTGAAATTTTTTGTCAACTAACTGAGTTAAGGTGAGACCACCTGTTTTGTAACTGGCTATATGTGCTCCTTTTTTCCTACATGAATATAACATTGAATTACAAAAAAACAAAGGTTCATACATATTAAAAATTTAATTAAGTTTCATATTTAAATTAATAAATTTCCATACCTATTTACTAAATAGGTCCATAAATATATATTTTAGGTTTATCTATTTAGTATTTATCAAATGTAAATATGATGATTTAATACTAGGTTTAAATGAACTCACATGTTTAGCATAAGAAATGTTATATTTATTTATTTATTAAATGTAAATATGAAGATTTAACCTTATATTTAAAACAACTCTCACTTTTAACATAAATCAATGAAGTTTAAAAATTAAACTTTATGGCCAAATATTAAATATAAATATAAATATTAATTTGGCTATCTAATTAATATAATTATAACCTTTACTAAAATTATAATGAAGGCATTAGTGTAAAGTTTATAGATGATACATGCAATTATGTTCATTGTAGATGAATCCATCTGCACTATTAAACTTTAGAAAAAAGAGGGTATTCATAATTTTAACACTGTAAATTTAGAGACCGCTTTGTCTCTAAATTTTAACACTGCAAATGGATTCAGAGACACCTATAGTGCAATGTAACACTTCGGTACCAAAATTGCATTTTTCCATATATGGAGTGACACAATTAAAAATTACTAACGTAAATGACTAATTCATATACTTGTTGTACTTGTTATTTGGCCATATTTTTATTCTTGGACTATAATATTCATTTACAATAATCATTATTAATTTTGTCACTTATTATCTAGTCATATGTTTTAATCCTAGACTAAATTAGTCATTTTAGTTAGTTGCTTTTACTTTAGTCACTTATTATCTGGTCATGTATTTTATCCGTAGACTAAATTAGTCATTTAAGTTAGTCGCTTTTAGTTTAGTCACTTATTATCTACTCGTATATTTTATTCCAAGACTAAATTAGTCGTTTAAGTTAGTTGCTTTTATTTTATTCACTTATTATCTAGTCATATTTTTTATTCCAAGACTAAATTAGTCATTTATGTTAGTCAATTTTAGTTTGTTCACATAAAATTGCTCAAATTTATTAGTAATTCACTTGAAATAATTGCGGTGACTAACATTTTTAGTCACCTAGTCATTAATTTCATCATTTTTTACTAGTGAAACAACCCCCATCACTGTAACTAGCCTAATATCAGTACATATAACCAACAATTAAATCGATTTAAATCATAAAACAAAGAGATCCCTCTCTGAGTCTAGGAAGGCTAGGTCCTAGACTCCAAAGCGATTTGATGTTGTGCTTTATAGTTTAGTTTTGCCAATCTTCTAAATTATAGAGTGAAAACAGGTTCAACAAAGCAATTTTAAACAAAGGGAGAATTTGTGTTGGGCACAACACTATTTTGCCTTTATCTATTATTTTTATATGACATGTGGCACACTTTGGCCGAATGCTCATGTTTTAAACTATTTTAGACAATTCAATATTGTACATTGTTACTTATAAGTTTTGGGGAACTCGAGTTGGTCTTCGAAACTAGAGATTCTGGGTTCGATCCCCAATGAAGTTGCCAATTTTTTATGCAGGTAAATCCTCTCTGTGGACAGAGATGATCCCTCTAGCCCTAGAGTGGGTCTAGAAACAAAGGGACACGCTAAAGTGTTGCTTCCTAATTATTGAATGAACAAGGGACACGGTAGATTGACTTACCTGGAATCCAACCTGTCGTTGTTGTTGTAGTGGTGGTGGCCTCTCGCTTATGCCTTGGCAAGTCACAATCCTTTCGCCATTATGCTTGGATACCTGGACATAGAACAAGAAACAAGAATATCATACAAGTTAACAACATTTCATTCATAACTATTAACCAGTCAGAGAGGGCTAAACATATTGCATTAAACAAGCATCATAACACAACAGTGGAACCAAACAATAGTCATGTATATAAATGAATAGAAGGAAGAGTTAAAATTGATGCTTTGACGTCGCATTCTTCTCCAACGGGGTTTAGGCGAAGCGCGTCTTAGATGCTCGTCAGGGAATTCAGATGGGACAAAGGCATGGAATCAAGCTCTCTCAAAAGTCATGGACTCAAGCTTCCTCAACGTAATTCCTTCTTATTCTATCTTCTCTAGTCATTTAGCTATAATATGTCTAATTCTCCAAGTTCAGCTAGCTTGTACTAAGAGAGATAGCTTCTTTTATAGAGGAAAAGGAGGAGGTTAGGATCCCTACAAAGGTGGGAGGGAGGTCTATCCTTTAGGGAGTTCCCATAAGAGGTGGAAACCATAAACCTAAAGGAGGTAGTCCGTGGTTTATCAGTCCAACCACTCCCAATGACTCATCCTCGAGGTGGTTGGAGTGGAATCTTCGCCTCTATTTAAAAAAAAAAACATTCCATAAACAACTTGGCGCAGGCGGAAAACTAGGACAGAGCACCAGCTGGCGCGGGGTCCAGTGTTAATCTTCCTCTTCGGCACGAGGGCATAAATTATTACCCGCGCCAAGGAAAAAAAAAGGGTTTTTGAGTCTCTGCTCAGGGTATTTTCAACGGGAGGAATGTTACTCTCATGTAAAGGGACACAATGATGGTATTTGCAAGGCATGACACTACTTATTGGTCACAGAAATGACCCTCCAATGGGTGAGATGGGGATTTTAGGGACAATGAAAAAATGCTGTGTAACACCTATATCTTGTGTGTCTTATGTATCCTGTGGTTCTTGCAAACTCTCAGTTAATTCTCTACTGTTTATATAAACTAGACATACATGTGAAATATTGCCTATGTAAACTGTGTTTCTTAGTTATTTTATGGCCATGGCTAGATGTGATCCTTGTCTTGGTAAGTTCTTAAGTGGGAAAATTTCAGCTTGGACATGACTGGCCTAAGATGAGGTATATGAAGTTCTTAGGTGAACAAGGCACAATTTAATTGTAGTAGTTGCAATTGATCAAGTTTTTATGGCTGAAGCAGACCAATGTCACATGAAATGGAGTAGCTAAGGACTTGATTGGGTTCCCAAGTCATGAAAAAATGTAAGGATATTTGTGACGGCATGAGTGCCAAGGCATGATAGGGAATGCTAACTTGTGACGGATAGTTCGAAGGCATGTAAAATATGCTAATATGTGTCAAGTGCTAAGGCATGCCAATATCTGCAATGGTGTGACAATACATGCCAGGGACTATCAAGGAAACAAAAAGGAGAAACAAGTTAAAATACAAAGAAATGAACACATCATAGGGTTAATAAGTCATCAATTTACATTTTACAAGGGGGGCATGCTATGCACATCAACACTAGGTGGAAATGAGTGTCAAGTGCCAAGTGTTAGTGCATTCTAAGTGCCAAATCATCCTCTATTACTTCTCTTCTACTTTCCAATAACTGATATCAAATAACTTTAATATTAAACCACACCAAAGCATATTGAGGCATCATAATGAATGCTATACATGATAATGATCATGGCCTCTTTAGGACTACATGTCTCTTCGCCCCCTTATCAAATGAGCTCCTTCTCACTTGATGTTATTTCCTTCATCCTAAGGACTCCTTAAATAGTTTTTGCTAGACCTCTTAGGAACCCTCTAGAACTTATGGGTTTTATCCACTTAGACCTTAGGAAATATTAATTTTCTTTTAGATTTTAAACCCCGTATTGGGTCCAAAATCCCTTTGATTTGCTTCTATTCCCACAAAGCCTTTTGTGACCAAACTCACACAAATCCATCTCACTAGGCTTGTGGAGTACCTCCCAAGCTACAAAATTCAACAATATAGTCTAGTTATAGTAACTATAACTTGGTCAAGCTCTTGTAGTCAAGCGAGGGCTTAGTTGGGTTCCCAAGTCGAAAATTAAGGGTAGTTTTGAGGGCATGATAGCTAGGGAGGGTCAGGGCATGCGAAGGAATGGAAATGCATACTAACACATGTCTGACAATGTCAATGCATGCTGAATTAGAGTGTTAGGGAGTGTTGGGGCATATCAAGGTATAACTAGGTCAAAATGGATGGAAAGGAGCAAATAAGAGTGTGTGCAAGGGAGTGTTAGTGAATTCAAATGTGCTAAGGACAAAGTGTGTTAGGAGAAGTTTAGAATAGGGTTTACAGGAGGCAAGCCTATGGTTTTTATAAGGGGTTCGACATAGCAGTTTTAGACAAAGGGAGATCACTTTGTGCTAGGCACAACATTGTTTTTTCTTTAGTTATTTTTTTTATATTAGGTGTGGCACACTTTGGCTACATGCTCATGTTTTAAACTCTTCTAGATAATTGCATATTGTACATTGTTGTGTATAAGTTTTGGGGCACACAGCTTTTATTAGCTTATGATTTGAAATTATTTTTCCTACATCAAAGTGACAAGCAATTAGAGATGTGTGGGATTCCCTTATGAAATTGACTCTTTGACCCTGTGGAACACATAATTTGCCAATATGATATAATAAATTGTTATGAACATGATAATCAAACTCTTCAACATGATTTCATTGACTCAATATGCATAAACATATTTAAAATATTCATCTTCAGCATATTGTTCAATATAAATTTCATGTGATTGAGTTATACTTAAGAATTACAGATGCATTAACAATAGGCCTTGATAACATACCAATAAGTTTGTTGTATATACCTTTCTCGTATCTAATTACCAAATGAAATTACTATAGGAATCCTATCCACCTGAAATTACAGCATGTTGTAGCTTGGTTTTCGATTGTAAATATTGCAAAGGTTGATGGTCAACATGAATAATCGTTTCTTTACCCATCAAATAGTGCTTCCATTTATTCACGCTTTGTAAAAAATCATACAACTCTTTATCGTAAGTTGGATAGTTAATTACTGCATTGGTAAAGGTTTCAAAATGATAACAAATAGGATTACCATGCTGCATCAAAAATGATACCATAGCATAATCGCTTGCATCGGTTTGAATCTCAAATGGATACTTAAGATCTAGAAGTGTTATAAATGGTGTTGTACTAATTTTTCTTTCAAAATGTCAAAGAATTTCTGCTACTTTCCTCCCCATTGAAATATCTGTTTCACACTTGTGAAAGCATGTAATGGTGTTGCAATGAGTGAGAAGTTAGCTATAAATTTTACCCAATATTGGGTTTCTCCCAAAAATATCCTAAATTCTGTTACATTTTTGGGTTTAGTCCAATTCATAATGACTTTAAATTTTGAGGGATCAATCTTCAATTCACGCCCTCCTACATTATGACCCAAATAAACCAAAGAGGTTTTCCCAAATTCGCACTTAGACATCTTGAAATACAATTTCTCTCTTTTCAAGACCTATAAAACTTGTTTCACATGCTTGACATGATCTTCACGAGTCTCACTGAAAAGCATAATATAATCTAAGTAGACTAAGGAAAAATCATCAAGGAATGGTCACAACACATCCTTCATAACTCTCATGAATGTTGCAGGCTCATTGTAAAGCCCAAATGACATAACTAACCACTCAAACAAACCTTGTTTTGTCTTGAAAACAATTTTCAAAATATCATCTTCAATAATTATTATTTGATGATAACCTCTTTTCAAATCTATCTTAGTAAAGTAAACAACATCCTTTAACTGATCTAGAAGATCATCAATGCGAGGAAGAGGATAACGATTATTTACTGTGATTTTGTTCAAAGCTCTAAAATCCACACACATGCACCATGTACCATATCTCCTTGGAACCAAGACATTAAGAGACCCACAAAGATATTTTCTAGGCATGATGACCCCTTTGTCAATCAACTCTTGAATTTTCTTCTTGAATTCTGCATTATGCAAAACTGACATTCTATACATGCCAATGTTTGGAAGTGGCGTGTCCTGCTGCCAATGAATGCCATGTTGGATTCCTTTTTTAGGAGGAAACCCTTCAAGTTCCTGAAACATCTTGTCATAAGTGTTAACAACTTCAAATAATTCATGCTTGATTTTAGAATCACATCTTGTGAAAGCTTCAGATTCATCGATATCTTTAGCTTTAATCATCAACAACACAAAAGTCTTACTAGCAATTACAAGCCTTTTCATTTTACCAACACTTACAAGATATAAGTTCATCTTCTTGCAATGTGCTCTAATAATATACCCAACTCCATATTTAAAAGAATGATATTTTTTCCCGTGACGATAGAATATGCCTTTTTCAGTCATACAAGTATGGAATCCCTAAAAAAATTCCACATATGTCAAGTGGTACAACATCAAGCTCTACCTCATCTATAAAGTTTGCAGTGATGGAAAATTTGAATTTACATTTTCTTGTCACTTGCAATTTTGCATATTCACATACCCAACCCAAAGGGTAAGGTTTAGTATGAGGTGTAGTTTCTAGATATAGTTTCTTGACAATTGCTTCAAAGATAATATTGACTTGGGATCCACTATCAAACAATGTATCAACTTTTGTATGTTTTCTAATGACCTTGATGTGGAAAAGATCACTTATTTCTTTATCATTTTGAGAATCAATAGGCTTACTACAAGAACTAGTACTTGCATTAGAAGCTTTAAATTTTATTCCAATGGCTGTCATTTTGGTTTCATCACCTGAATTAGATCCTAAACCTTGTTGAGTTGTAGCAACAACCTTTTGTTTCCCCTTGTTATTGAACTTATTTGGTCTCATTTCTGGATGCAGTTTCTGAAAATGGTATTCATCATGGATTTATTTTGAAAAATGTTTATAGGTAAGTTTATCTCCCTCTTTCTTGATCGTAGCATTCTTTTTTCCTTTCCCTTTAAACTTCCCCTTTCCTTTGTCTCCAAATTTGGATGGTTTCTTGCTAGCATCTTGAGGATAATTCTTGCCTCTTGATTCTAAATGAGTTTCCTGAACACATACTTCATCTAGATTGGTAGGATTAAACATAAGTATAGCATGTCGTAAATAACTATGTAATCCACCTATGTATTTAAGGAGAGTGTCTTGTGTAGACAAATACACACCTAAGTTTAAAGCTCTTCTTCTAAATTCTTGTGTGTAACTTTGGGCACTCTGACCTTTAGCTCGTCTACATTTTTTCAAATCCATAATTTCTTTTGCATGTAAGATAATGGATAAAATTTACTTCTTAATGCAGCTATAAAATCATTCCAAGAAGAAATTATTTTACCAATTTCCTTCAAATCTTCTTGACTTTTGGCCTCCCAATAGATGAGGGCTGCACTTTCTAAATGAAGAGAAGCAAGATGGATCTTTGTAACATCACCCTTAATCTTTTGAATCCTACAATAGACTTCAATTTGACGAAACCCAATTATCTAACTTTTCCACATTTAAGTCCCCATTGTACATAGGCAATTAAAACTTGACACCAAGCTTAAGCAAATGAGACTTAGCATGTCCTTTTGGAGATCTAGGA
Source organism: Pinus albicaulis (assembly GCA_034641835.2). Lineage (NCBI taxonomy): Eukaryota > Viridiplantae > Streptophyta > Pinopsida > Pinales > Pinaceae > Pinus > Pinus albicaulis. The sequence continues at coordinate 10,638,704 of MU968359.1, read as the reverse complement.
GGACTATGCCTAGTTGTTGAAGGAGTTAAAGAAGGAGACGAGGATGAAGGTGAGGATGGAGCTCAAGGATGAGGTGGAGGGAATAGAGGCCTACACCCATCACCACCATTACCTTTTGGATGGTTTGAAAAATTTCCTTGCAACCTTGTTGCTATATCATTGTAAAATAATTTTACCATCTCTGACATATCATAGAAATCCTTTCTAAAATATCTCTCATCCTCAAACATCAACTCTTGTCCTTCTTCATGTGCCATGACTGGTGGAGTTTTTGGAGTTTGTAACCTCCTTGAACCAATTTGAGGGTTTGGTTCCTCAAGCACTCCTCATCTTCTCAATTTATACTGTGTAATAATTCAAGAAAACACTTACAAAAACAATCAAACCTTCAAAACAACCATGCTCTGATACCAAACTGATATGAAATTAAAAAAATGAAGGTTTCTTGAAAAAGCTTACAAGCTAGTTAATGTCTTATGGGAAATGGATCGAATTTGAAAAATAAAATAAAATTATTAAACTTAGTTAAGTTTTACATATTTAAACAGAGCAAAATAGACAATATGCAACATCAAAAAACAACAAGTTGATCATGGAGTTCACCCATCCCCAACTACATCTCCAGGTCTAGCTTCCAATGTTGACCCTTTAAATTTAATGCTCAAAATGTAAATTACATTAACATAAAATATTCAAATGACAAAAATAATTCTACCATTATGTCCAGCACAACGGAAAACCTCTGTGTAGGCTCTTCTTGGGCTCAAAAAAGCTAAAAAATGGAAAAGTTAGGCCTGCTCCATTTCTATTCTATTTGTCCTGCAAAATGACCAAATTGGGAAAAGTGGCAACGGATTTTCCTTTGGCGGAATCTCTAGGCATCAAACTAGTGCAAGAGCAATGAACATTCTGCATAAAATTGTGCAATTTGTCAAACTCTAATGTGCCAATAGGGTCGTGCCTGTTCCTTTGCCCTCAGTTCTGGCCATATGGCGTATAATGTGGTTAGGGTTGCAAGTGAGAGGCCATGCGCCTGCTGAATCTATGCTCCAGGTCATGTGATGGGCCATGTGGTCATAATATAGGAGCCATGCGCCAACCCGCCTCTACAACTCCATAGTTTGTTTTGGTTATCAGTTGGAACCGAGGGCTGGGGATTAACTATCCCCCCTCTCCGCCCTGAACACCAGCCAGCGTAATCCACACAGTTCCGGGCTTGCCATGCCCGCCGGCTGTACTGTTGCTGCCACGGTGCAGGTAACATAAGAACCCGGTCCAGGGTTTATCGGGTGAGTCGCCTTCTAACCCCTCTTAATTCTCCTTCAAACCACCATACCACATTAATTTAAATAGAATTGGCCAAGTAGACGTATTAAGAACCATTGCGTGATGTAATGGTAAGAATGTTGGTTGGCTTGCCAAAGGTCTCGGGGTCAAACCCCGTCAGGGTTAGTTAGAACCTTAACAAATTTTTGCACAAGTCGTGAGGGCCACGTGGCACCTCCTAATTAGTCCAACCCAAAACTCACCAACCAAGAAAAATCTGCCAACCTGACCTATACGATCGTGCCACGTGTCAGGATGGGATTAGCATGTCTAACATCCATACTTTCTAAGCATCCTGCTAAAATTAGTGCCACGAAATTGTACGACTTGCCCAGTCAACCCTACAAGTTGAGTTTTTACTTATTTGCCAAAAAAATTAGAACGTGATAGCTTTCACATACAATATCGGGTTGAGGCGATTCAAGTGTCATTGAAATCATAACGATGAGATCT
>MU968359.1:9157261-9212261 GCA_034641835.2 Pinus albicaulis | reverse complement strand
AACATAAAATGTTTCTGTCACTTAATTAGCCCTCTAAAACAACCCTAAAGTGAATAAGACTCAGATTTGGAATTTACTACATAATCCATCATTTGTTTGATACATTTAGTTGGTGGTAAATTGGGTAGTTATCTAAGAGACCTTAGAATTTATTGTTTCTTGTCTTAGTAAACCTAAAGGCTACTAGGGAAGCCTTCCATGTGATGGGTCCACCTTCGCTAAAACGAGAGAAGTTTCGAGGTGATAGTGTTAACACCTCTATATTCCACCCATTTTGTACCTTGGGAAAGCTTTGCACTAAGGTGCAAGATTGTGTGGTAACAAACTAAACACTAGTTGCCATTATAGCATATGTCCTTCAACATCCAAGTTCACAACTTACTAAAAGTAAAGGAGCTGGAAGTCCAATAAACCAAAACTAGCTAAAAGCCAACCAATACTACAAAGGTATAAAGCAGCATGTGACTCAACCTTTGGAGAGATGAAGATATGTAAATATGGTGATTACAACCATAGTCGAGGACTCTTTCTCGGATATGTAATCAATCATGATTGTTGTGAGCTTCGAGAGGAAGAGCAGAAGGAGCTTTGCGGGCGAGGTAAAGCTGGAGTATTCATATATTTAATAGCTTTTCCCTTAACAAGTCATATTCTATATAATACCTTTATAATAACCATCAACTCTCCTTCCCTATAGAATCCTTCTAACTACATCCCCATTACTTATAAACTTTTTTATTTAAAACACCTTATCAAAATTCTAATAAAGTACTTTAATAAAATATTTCACAATATATATATATATATTTGAATACATTACTTCCAAAAACTATGATGGTTCTAATTATAATAATGTAATTCTATGGCATACTAATATGTATAGATATTGATAATGACTCCTGTTGTCGCACAGAATGTCTAGGCACTGTGACAACGACTTAGATCGGGGGCTATCACCCTAATCTCCAATTTCTCTATCTAAGTTGTCTCCTTGCAAGCTAAGGGAGGTAGACCCTAACGAAAATGAAGAAGGAGAACTAGTTGGAGACCAACCAATCCAGAAGACACAGCTAGATAACCAAATACTTGTTAAGATTTACGAGATTTTACAGATCCAATTAGATTTGAAACTTTAAAACCAGTGCCTTATGGAGTCAAAATATCCCGTTATAAATTTAAGATCAAGTAATTGATATGTAACTGCTTCTATGAAAATCAATCAACCACAATGATATTTAATGAAACACCCTCACAATTATGCATTAACAGTGTTCGATAAAGACATGCAATTTATCATCACCTGAAATATTCTCAAAGTTGATTTAAACAATTAACTACTGATTTCAAGTAATTTAAAATCACAATTAAAGATAGCTCAACAATCATCAACCGCAACTAAGCACCAACAATTTAAATTTGAAAACAAAAATGTCATCATGAGAGAACCATCAAAGTTAAATGCCAGATATTTCCAATACTTCTGAATTTATGATATTCCAGATAATTCCACTTCAGAAATCTATAGTCAAACTTAAGATAGAAAATTAAAGCTTACCCTGACTATGAAAAAAATTTAAAATTTTTTGAAAATTTTCTAAATTTTTTATATTTTTTTATATTTTCTCTAAAACCAAAAAATGTATATACAACTAAAGCTAAAGTCTAAAAAAAAAAGTTAAGAAATTTTTGGAATTTTTATTTTCCAGCCATTGAGGAGACAGTTAAACAACCAAATACTTGTAAAAGATCTAGCAAGATTAAATGATTCGATTGAATTGGAAAGATTGATACCAGTTCTCCTTCTTCATTTTCGTTAGGGTCTATCTCCCTTATTCTGTAAGGAGACAACTTAGATAAAGAGATTGGAGATCAAGGTGACAGCCCCCGATCTGAGTCATTGTCGCGGTGCCTAGACATTCTGTGTGACAACAACTCCTTAATGTAAAAAAATTAAGTCAACTGACAGGTCCTATCCAACTTGGCAGGTGATTACTCATCGGCCCGGCCTTGTACAAACCTTTGCCTTGGAATCTTGTATGCGTTGGACTGACATTGGTCGATGGGATATTATTGACATAAAATATAGCCTATTTAATACAAAGTCGAATTTGTCACTTGAGATTTAAATATCAATACTGGGATTGCTTGCACTAGTATATGTCCAGCTTTTCCACCCAAGCCTCCACAATATACACTTTAGTTCTAAATTTTTGTGACAATCAAAGGATAATTTAGTTTGTTCATAAACCAGTGGATCATGGAAGAACTAAAAACAATGAAATCTAGATACACTACATTCAACAACTCCAATCTCAAGGAAATCCTATGCTAATATGTGGACCTTTGGTAGGCCAACTCACTAACATGTTCGCAAAACCTTTACTAGAGGCCACCTTCACTAGCTTGCAGAATCATATTTGTGTGCAAGTTTTGCCATTAAGGGGGATGTTATGTAATGTCCACTCTCTGTGGCCCCTTTTCAACATAAGCGAGCCTGTAAAAAAGGAGTAATCTTCATTTTTAGCCTCAGACAACCTTATAGTGTATTGTTATCGCATTTGCCTTTTTGGTTAAGACCAACCTTATACACAAACTTGAAAACCCTAATGCAAAAGAGCCCACTCTTGAGTTGCATATAAATACACAAGTCTCATGTGTATTCAATCACTCAAGTGATTCATTCATTCTTAATAAAGTGATTTGCCAAAGGGCACCATCAAGTTCTGCACCCTCTCTTGTGCTCAGGTTTCTCTGTCTCTCTAGCAAAATTCTCCTTGAGTTCTTTCTCTTTCTAGTGTTGCACTCCCCTTGGTTGATTTCTCTCCAAGGGTCGTGCTGCTCTAATGCTGGTTTATTTTTCTCTGTATCACAGAATTTAGGTTTGTGTTGGTTACATTCAATTCTCTCACTATCTCTTGTAAATCTCAACATTTGTCTTCTTAACTCAATAATTACAATTAGAAATTTACAATTACATTCTGATACATTACCACTTTCCACTCATCACCTAAAAATATTTATTAATCTAAGAGAACATAAAAACATCCATACAACATATTACTTCACCCATATTTTAACAAGAAATAATAATGAAGATGGAGTCAGAAAATACCGAATCAATGATATCCTGGCAGTAAATAGGACTCATGTAATATAGAACATCATGAACAGTGGCACTCAACGTAGTACGTAATGCTCTTACGCCCTCCAAAGTAATCTTCTCAACTGCCGCCTCACCTCCCAACTTCAAACTTCTTCTCCACTATAAAACCAAAGACAATGTTATATTATAGAACGAATTTACAAAAAAACCTACCTGCAAAGAAAAGTAAAAGCGACACCTTGAACAAAAAAGCAAGCAAACAAACAAAAAATATCCAGTAAAATTGTTAGTAACTCAAAAACCCCTTCCATTATTGTTCATGAAAATAAAGACAAATGAAGAATGACATTTTTTTACTAATAATTTACAAGATTATAGTACCAGTTGCCAGCAAACAGATGATGCTTTTTGCAATGGACAGCCACATAGTGAAGTACTAACACATTTAGAAACAGAGCTTGATACCTATGGATGCCTCAAAAAGTTAAATTCAACCCTGCTATAAAGCAAAATTCTGAATTCACGTATCTTAAGGAAATAATATTTAAGACGAAAGGCAGACAATAATAGTTATTATAGGTGCTACTATGCTAACTAGTACTTCAAATGCCATCATTTTTGTGCATGCAATGGATCACCTTGTATGCATTTAGCTTGAATAAATCAACCAATATCAAAGCATTCACTGAAAGTAGCTTTCTAAAGTTGTGGCCATTCATTGGACATTAATAAAATTATCATATCTTATCTTCCACTCTCCCTTTAGCAAACATAGACTTTAGTAGCAAGTAAGAGAGAAGGAAATTTGGTTTCCTTAAGTTTTAATGCATAGGCATTTCTTGCTACCATTCAATAAGCATAAAACTGTTTCCACCTCTCATGAACTTCAATATCTAATGCACAATAACATGAAAAAACCTCTCACATGAACCAAATTACACATCTGGCTTTCTTAACGTTCATTTCATCTTTAAGCAGCAAGAATTTCACATAGCAGCAATATAATTGCTCATTACATCCGAACATTGGTTTGCTCAATCTTGTTTTTTGGTATTGATCAATAAAATACAAAGGAAATATCAGATGAATGTTCTCATTACACCAAGAAATAGTATGGCCAAAAAATGTTATCAGAGCCAAAGATGGAAAAAGGACAGTATGGCTAAAAAATGCTATCAAACCTGGACCAGTCATTGAACCACTTGATACCAAAAACATGAACAGGATTAGAACCATGAAAAAAGTGGGAGAAAACAAGACCAAAAAACCAGACCACCAACAAAGACTTCAAATAGTTAGGTTTTGAAAGAAAAAAAAACATAAGTAACCTGACACGGGGACACGGGACACGATGGACACGCGGATTTGAGTGTTGGACACGGACACGGTGGACCCCCGGAACAGGACACATCCGGACACATTATATATTATTTTATTTAAAAATATATATATATATATATATATATTTCTTACACAAATTCATTGGTTCAAACATAGAACTTCATCTAGATGTAAGTTTTACAAAGATACACCATACAATCATACAAAGTAATAGACATATTCATCAATGATCCAATAGGAGAAAGACAAGATACTGTAGTTTTCTCATTAAGTCATCAGTATTACAATGCAAATGGCAAATAGAACTAGCAAATACAAAACAACTACGAAACTACAAGCCTCAAGGCAATGCCGCAGTAGGTAGCTCATGAGTCATGAGTCATCATTCCTCATCATCATAATCAGCATCATTGTCTTCATCATGATCATCATGCTCACCACTACTCTCCTCTGTTGCATCCTCCTCCTCTGTATCCAATGTCATCTCTGCATCTGCTGGTGTGGAGGATGACCCCTCTACTATATCACCATCATCAAATGTGATAGGCTCTAGCACTGGCTCATTGAGATCCAAGTTGGCCAATGCCAACTCAACACTGTTGTCCAGGCCCAGATCATCAGGAAAGACATCCCACATCTTCGTCTTTCCCTTCAACCAGTCCTCCCTCTGCCTGTAAATAAGACGAAGGTTTGTGTGCACATATACCATTGTCTCTGCCCTAGACTATTCAACCCTGCTCTTCTTCACACTATACAAATTCCCATATGTGCTCCAACTCCTCTCGCAACAAAAGGATGAAGTCACCTGAGAGAGGAGCCTCATGGCTAACTGCTGTAGAGGAGGGCTTGTTTCCCCATGAGTTGCCTACCAAGAATACGACTTCTTAGCCCCCCTGTCTCTAATCACATCATAGCCTGCAAATCGCCTAGTGCTAGTGGAAAACTCTACAAAGGCATCCTCCACCTCATCAAGGGATGCCCTGTCCTGAAAAATCCTCCTGAATGCATATTTCCTCCCCTATGAGATTTCACCATCCATGTGAGGGAATCTGCGGGAAGGTCCACCATTCAGCCACTTATGGCTGTAGCATTTTGGGTTCACGGAGTGAGCCAAACAATATAAAGGTGTGCAATTCTTGTCCCATCTGCTGACAAGAATATCTTGTATGGTGGTGAAGAAGGCCTCTAGTGATGTCTCATACTCGGGGCACTGACAATGTAAAATAATATTCCTCACAGACTCAATCATGGAATCCCATCCCTCATAAACCTCTCCTAGGATGGGTTGGTCTGTATCTGCAAATCGAAGCAAGGAAATGATTGGGTCCATGGTCTAAATAAGTAGATCTACCCTCTCCCACCAGGGATCATCCAACACTGTGTCCTTCACTCTTTTTGAGGTTGCTTGATCTGTCTTTCTCCAAAAAGGCCAAAACTCTGAAATAACCATGACCCCAAGAGTGGTCTTGACCTCCCTCAACCTCTTCAACATGATGAATGAAGAGGCAAACCGTGTATCCGCAATCTTCAACAATGATAGATTGGTGTACTCCTTGTAGATAATGAGGGCATTTGTATGGTTTTGTACAAAGTCGCGGATATGCTGTGCATTCTCAATAATGCTTCCAATCCAAAGCACATCAGAGGCAATAGATTTCAGTGATAAGTTCAATGAATGGACAATGCAAGGTGTCCAAAATATTTGTGGATATTTAGCTTCCACAATCATGCCAGCAACCTTGCAAACAGGTGCATTATCTATAATGATTTGCACACAAGAATCGACACCTACATCTTCAATAACTTTAATAATTAACTCACCCATATATTGTGCATCCTTGTATTGTCCAAGTGCATCCACTGATTTCAAGAAAATTGGATCATTCAAGGAAGACACCATGAAGTTTATGAGTGGGTGTCGTGTTGGATCTGTCCATTCATCAAAAACAATGCTAACCCCAGATGTTGGCCATGCTGATTTAATAGGCTCAAGCATTTTGTCCACCTCTTTCTTTGCCTTCGTCAACAATGTGGTTCTAAGCTTCTCTGACCCAGGTGGCACATACCTCGATGGAGTTGTTTGAGTTAGAGCTCGACACATCTCAATAAATAGAGGTGATGGTGCAACACTGAAGGATATGAAGTTCTGATAGAAAAAAATGGAATGGTGAGATCAACCTCTTCACGCTTCTCTTTCTGGAAACTCTTGTCCATTGGACCAAGTGTAGTTGCCTTTCTTTTGGTTGCTTGTCCCCCACTAGAATTCTCAAATGGGAACTTGTTGCTCCTTTTCCTCAAGAATGGAAGGGGGTCATCATTCTTGTTTTGTATTTTTTTATGCCACATTTGCCACACCAACAGATGCCTCTCTGTCCATTCCCTTCCATTTTGCTAAAGGCGCCTCTGTACAAGTTGCAATTCCAAAACTTGGCAAAGCCAACAAATGAGCTTTCACACGGTAATATGTGCTCATGAAATGGTTGTGGCAAAAACTGCATTTCCAAGCAACATTGCTTCCTCCCTTCACCTTGTTGCATGGCCCTGGCTCTCTTGTCACATATTTCCAAAATGGATATTTGAGGCCTTGAGTTTGTTTTCCCTGAACATTTGAAGTTGTTGTTGCAGCCCAGTTCCAATAGATGGAATACTTGTAGACCCTGATGAAATAGGGACATGAGGGGCATCTCCAATAGGGACATTCTTCCCCTTTCTTTGCCCCTTCCTTGTTGCCCTTGAATGAGCCATGAATGCTGTAAAAAATAAACAAAAATGCACAAATTTGTAAAACATATGCACATGCAAACCAAATGCAAAAAAAATAGAGCAATGTTGCGAACATCAGCATCGAGATAAAATCGCAAGGGTCTGGAAAACCAAAAAATCGTAAAAATCGGGAAAATAGCGGTAAAAATTCCGGGAAAACAAGAAGCCATATAGATACCAAGGGTATCTAGCAGCCATGAGTACAATATGAGCCTGGATCATTTGAAGAAGTCGTAAAGCATCAAGTCTGGAAGGATGCTATATTTAGGATGATGTCAGGGATATGGTCCCGAGACTGGAGGACAAAGATGTTGTCCCCTCAATATGGCTGTATAAGATCAAGCATGGATCTAATGGGGAGTGTTGAAAAGTACAAGGCAAGATGTGTTGCCTAAGACTTCTCTTTAAAAAGGCATTGATTATGATTGCACCTGGGATCTATTATTACCCTTGCTGCTACGCAAGGATGGAGTCTTCATCAAATGGATGTGAAGACTGTCTTTCTACATGGTTCGATAAAGGAAGAGGTGTATGTGGAGCATCCTATGGGGTTCGAAGTCCAGGATAGGGACTCACAGGTATGCAGGTTGAAGAAAACCCTCTATGGGTTGAAGCAAACCCCCAAGGCTTGGTACGAGAGGATAGATAGCTACCTAATGAAGTTGGGCTTCACTCAAAGCAATGCTGATCCGAATATTTACTTCAAGGTTGATAGAGAAGCCTCTCATTTTGGTTCTCTATGTCGACGATCTCTTCCTAACTGGTGTTGACCCTCTCATTCATCAGTGTAAGAGGGAGCTCGCTTCCGAGTTCGATATGATGGACCTAGGACTGATAACTTACTTCCTAGGCCTGGAGTTCTGGCAGAGACCTGGCAAGATTTTCTCTGTAATATTCCCTTTTTTGGTGTCACCTACGACAGGGTTAGGTTGGACTTCCAGAGTTAGGAGCAGACAGGTCACAGGAATAGATTGGTGCTATCAGCAGACTCAGGGGCTTTTTGGAGGAGTTTTGAGGAGTTTTCGTGGTGTTTGGTGGCATTCGCTTGATATATTCCATCATCCGAGTAGTTTGGCTTTCGTTCCAGTGCATTCCGACAACTTTCAAAAATTTGAGTTATTTGTAGGCTTAACTCAGCTGATTACGCTCAAGGTGGCATTCCAGGAGGAATACATGATGGAACACCTTAGTGTAATAGCTCATTGGAACCGGGACGAGGATACCTACATGATGGGATGGTTGGGCATGAGTTTCAGTGACCAGAGGAGACATGGTAGCCGATTTACTCTTTTCTGTATTAAAAAGGAATATTTTAATAAGAGGAAAAAGTGCACCATGCATAAAATAATAATAAAATAATGCTCTAGAAGGCTCCAAGAGATCAATAAAAGAAAGGGAGGAGGCCATTGAGGGATATCTTTGGATCATATCATTTTCTTGTATAAGAGGTTTGAGACGTGGTTCTCTACTTCAGCTGTAGCCCCAGGACGAAAACCCTCGGGTGATTTGTGAGTGTTGGACGGAAACCCAACTCTCTTTGAGGAGACTTCATTTAGAAGTTTCGCAGAGCTTTAGAGATATTGGAGTGAGGATCATTCAGATCTTCAACAGGTGCTTCAGTGGATTCAGTGGTAGCTGTTGCCAGAGGGAGAGTGCGGCAGTCAATTTTGGAGGCCATCACAATGTAGCAGTGCAGCAGATTTTCTTGAGGCCAGTTGTATTTCAGTTATCTCATCTATCTTTCATTTCAGCATGTAACCCCAGTATATTATAATAAATCTGAGTTATTTTCTGCATTATGGAGTTATGGATTTGCATGAAATTGTATGTTTATTTTACAAGGCAATCTTCTGTTAAAAATGCATGTTGATTTTATGGCATAATTCGGGGTTTAGATTAATTTATGCAAATTTAGGAAAATATCCCATTTGGGGATATTACATTCTCTCTCAAGAAAAATGTATTGTGAAGCTGCTGGAAAGATTTGGAATGGTGGACTGTAAGTCCGTGTCGACACCAATGGAGCTCAACTTTAAGAAGCTGAGTGAAAGCATTGTTGGGCCTATGCTAGCAGATCCTACTGAGTATTGCCAACTCGTAGGGGCTTTGATGTTCTTAGGGAACATCCGTCTAGACGTATGTTGTGCAGTGAACAGTTTGAGTCAACACATGGTTGATCTGCATAACATTCACTGGGTTGGTGCCTAGAAACTCTTGAGATATCTTTGGGGCACGATAGACCATGGGTTGAGATACACTGCCAGGAGTTTGAGACTCTATGGATATACTAATGCCGATTGGGTTGGCAGTGTGGTGGATCGCAAGAGCACATCTGTATGTTGCTTCACATTTGGGTCTGCTTCGAGCAAGAAGCAGAAGACGGTAGCTTTGAGCACCACTGAGGCCGAATACATTGTAGCGTGTATGGCCTGTTGTGAAGCCACTTGGTTGCGAAAGCTCTTCAGTGAGTTGTTCGAGCATGTGCTAGATGCCACCGTTATCCTTTGTGATAACCAGAGGGGGATTCGTTTGTCAGAGAATCCCATGTTCCACGATCAATCCAAGCATGTTGATGTCTGGTTCCATTTTTTCTGGGATATGGTACAGCAAGGCGCCGTAAGGCTCGATCATATAGGAACTGATAAGCAGGTCGCGGATATTCTCACAGAGCCCTCGGGGAAGGTCATGTTCCTAACCTTCTGTGAGAATCTTGGAATCGTGGAACAACCCTATTTAGAGGGTCTTGTTGGACGATGAACTCTGGGAGCTCTAGGGGGGCTTTGGGGACAACTTCTTGGAGCTATAAGCAACCATAGGGCTAGGCTTGTCGAACCTTGTTGGTGTGCTTCCGCCCCATCGTGATGATATTGAGTTGGTTTACCTCTCTCTGATCTGTGCCTCGTATGCATCCTACCCATGGAGTTTCAGACTCATGGGAAGTACCTCTCATTTGGCCAATGAGGTGGGAAATGTGAATAGAGACCATAGCAAGACCGATGGACGCATCGGAGATTGTCGTACTCTCTATGTCTAGGATGGTACGTGTCCAACCACTTGATCTAGGATCAAGTCTAGTGAGGTTTTGAACCTCCAACTGACTTCGGTTCACTTAAACCAACTTCGGGTTGGTAGGAGATTCCTTTGAGTCCCATACAGGTTTTGGACCTCTGAGCTGACTTCAGGTTAGCCGAGAGTGATGTCTTTGTGACGTCTTTGTGACTCACCTTTTGTTTTGAAATAAAGAAGCCAATGAAGCACGTTACGGCAAGATGACACACGATGTTTGGATGGCACTGGAGGATGGAGTTCTCCCTAGTTGAGAGGGAGTGTTAATTTTGGGCAACTAGGTCCAAACTCCATGTTGTGATGCTCAGATGACGATGGCAATATTTTTAATGGATTCCTCTTTCGAAGAGGTGCAAGATCGATCTAAAGATCATCTTGATCGGATAAGCAAAACATGTATTTTGAATTTATTCCACATGTACAAGGTCAGCCTGTTTTATCCCACATGCATAAGAGATGTGTCACATACCCCCACAGATGCCTATATATTGGAGAGACTTGGAGTTCATTTGACACACACATTTTTGGTGGAGGCATTTTCTTCTCTCTTGGATGGTGATGGAGCAGCGTTCTTGGTTCTGCATTTAGGGTTTCTTGGTGCAGCGTCTTGGGGTTGTGTGACACATGTGGGTGGCTGACCTTATGAAGACTTTGCTGATTGAAGCATCTTGCTGATTGCCGTAACACCGCCATTCTTTATCTCTGTTTTTGGCTTGTCTTCCATCGATCTATTGGTATGTTCTATCTGCATCTTACTTTCATTGTGCCCTAGAAGTTTAAAGTATATTTGCACCTAAGCCTAGAACATCTTCAGAATTTAACAAGCATCAAAGGTAACCATTTATTGAGTATTTTGAGTGAGTTTTCTATGCTAGTTTATATTTCACGAGTTGTATATCATATATCAGACTTATCATTTTGATTCATTTAACTCTTATCCTTCACCATGCATATTGTTTCTAGGCACTGGTCTCTTGAGATTATTGGTGAAGCGGGTGTAGATTGGGATTATCGTCGCACAGATTATCCAGGCACTGCGACAACGGCTCAGATTGGGTGCTGTCACCTTTATCCCCAATCTTTCTATTTAAGCTGTCTCCTTGCAAGCTAAGGGAGGTAGACCCTATTAGAAATGAAGAGGAAAAATCCAAGAGACACAGCTAAAACATCCAAATACTTGATCAAATGAACGAGATTCCACAGATCTAAATTAGATTTCACGTTTAAGACCAGTGCCTTATGGAGTCAAACAAAATCCCGTTATGCAATTATAAACAAGTAAGTGACGATTAACTGCTGCTTATTAGAACACGATTGATCACAATGATATTCAATTGAAAATGCCACAACCATGACAAAATATCCTAAATCCCGCCACACATCATTAAGATGAAAATGCCAGATATTTGCAATATTTCAGATGAAGATGTTACTCATCAATTTTGATCCGTAAAAAATGTTTCTATAGTCAAAACTTTAGATAGAAAATTTGAATTTGAATTTTTTTTTTTTTTTTTTTTTTTTGTAAGGCATTAACTTGGATATAAAAATTTCAAAAAAAAGCCTAAAAAAATCTAGAAAATACAAAAATATAAATAAAAAAAAAAAATTTCAAATTTTCTATAGTCAAATGTGTTAAAATTTTTCTATCTAAAGTTTTGACTATAGAAACATTTTCTGGATCAAAATTAATTGAAGCATCATAAATCTGGAAATATTGCAAATATCTGGCATTTTCATCTTGTGATAATATTGCTGTGGGTTTAGGATATTTTAATGCATGGTTGTGGTGTTTTCAATTGAATATCATTGTGATCAATCGCGTTCTAATAAGCAGCAGTTAATCGTCACTTACTTGTTTATAATTGCATAACGGGATTTTGTTTGACTCCATAAGGCACTGGTCTTAAACGTGAAATCTAATTTAGATCTGTGGAATCTCGTTCATTTTATCAAGTATTTGGATGTTTTAGCTGTGTCTCCTGAATTATTCCTCTTCATTTCTAATAGGGTCTACCTCCCTTAGCTTGCAAGGAGACAGCTTAAATAGAGAGATTGGGGATAAAGGTGACAGCCCCCAATCTGAGCCGTTGTCGCGGTGCCTGGACAATCTGTGCGACAACATTTTTTGGCGCCGTTGCCGGGGATAGAGTTTTTTTGTCCTTGGTCTTAACGACATTTTATAATCTTCTGATCTTGCATCGCCATTCATTAGCCTGTCGCAAGGGATCACATTTCCTGGCGACTTTTCATCTCTTCATATTTTCATCGTCTTATCTTTCGTCATATCACTAATCATTTCATCATCGTATCTTTAGCACCTGGACATTTCGGTTGGCTTCTTGTTTGGGTGGTGACTCCACTTATTCATCTATTTACTCCCAGACAAGAATCCCCCCCTGATATCCATCTGCTATCTCTCGATTATTTCTTCTGTTTTAGAATTAGTTTCATGTTCAAGTGGCGACTCCAATTCTTTCATTTCTTACAAGAGTTCCTGCTAGGAAGTTCTCTTCTTGAGGACCTTTTGACTATTCTTGAACACGGATCTATTTCTAAAATCCTAAAAACGATATCATGGATGTTTTTGCCCCGTGTAATTTTGCTAATATTCAGGGTTATCCCCATGATCTCCCTCAAATGGATAAATTACCTATCTTTCAAGGAAATGATGCAGTCAGTGTTAAATCTCATTTGTTTGCTTTCACTAACTGGTGGAATAGATTTGCAGTTGCAAAAAATAATTTCGAGGATGTAAAGATGAAAACTTTTGTTCTTACTTTTGGTGAGGATGTTGTTGAATGGTTTACGGAAAAACCTGATAATTCATTTGATACTTTTGAATCAATTGTAATTGCTTTTAAGGAAAAGTATGGTGATAAAAGGGAAGATAGGCATTTGGTAAGAGAAATCAGTACCATAAAAAAGAAAGAAAATGAAACGACTGAAGAATTTAACAGGAGATTTAATGGTATTCTTAGAGAAATATCTCAAACTCATAAGCCTCCTGATGGATCTCTTCTGAATTTTTACATTGATGCTTTTGATTCTGATACTTCATATGAGTTAAGGCGGGCTAAAACTGCAAATTATAAAGCTTGTCAATCTTTGGCTGAGGAGATTGAAAAGGATAAGAAAGCATCCGGAATGTCCAAAACTCCAGATTTTGATAGATCTTTGACAGATTATAAGGGAAAAGAAATTGAAAAAGATGATGATGACCCTATGAAAAGGTTAATGCAAAAGCTTGAAAGCATGGAGCTTAATCAAGCGAAATTGATCTTTGAACATGCTAAGGAAATAAGTGTCTTACAGGCTAGATTGGTCCAAATGGAAAGGGCTCAAACGCAGAATTCCCAACCTAGAAATAATAATGCTTTGCAGAAAAGAGACCTATCTTATGAGCAGAGACCGACAAATCAACTTGAGTTTGCAAATCTTGTGGATGAAGCTCTGCCTTATTGTAGAGCCTGTAATGATCTTCATGAAGAGGTTACTTGCCATGTTGTCAAAAGAATCATAGCTAGTAGAATGGCAAGGTCAAGTCATCAAATTAATGTTGTTGGTAAGGACTATCACATGCATATAGAAGATCATGAAAGTCGGGTTAAGGAACCAGCTCAGATGATTAAGGATGTGCAACCCAATCATATGCAAATGATTCAAAACATGGAAGCTAACCAAATCAGTCTTCAAAATAAGATAACTTCCATGGAAGAAAGTCATGTTAAGGAAATAAATGTCATGGAAAACAGGTTAAAGATAATGGAAGTTAATCATTCTAATCAGATGTCCATCATGGAAGCAAGACACACCCAGGAAATGAATACCATGAAGGAAAATCACTTGTTGGAAATGAATACCATGAAGGAAAATCACTTGTTGGAAATGAGTTCCATACAGGAAAGGTTGGAAAAAATGGAAAAATTACATATACAAAAGTTTCAGCCGAAATTTGATTATGAAGATTCATCAACAGATCATGAGACTTCTTGTCTGCTAAAGCCATTCCCATCTCATCACACGGAGGATTTAACTATGGTTTCAAAGGATGTTGAGAAAGACCAAGTTTATGTGTCACCATTGACAGAGTATATCCAGAATAATATTGGTCACGCTCCAGGTTCTTCAGATATTTTGTACAAACATCTTCAAGATGAGGACAAGAAATCTACAGTGGTCTCATTGCTGACATCACAACCCACTCAGAAGAAGAGAAAGAAGCAAAAAAGAAGAAGTAAGTGGTTTGATTCGTCTGATGGTCGAGAGCAGCTTGACATTCAGATAAGACAGAGTCCTACAATTAGCAAGATTGGACATGGCACATCTGAAAAGCAGCCTACAGACTTGCCTGAAAGTAGGCAAATGCTCGGCATACACTATATTGAGCACATCTGATGCCACAGGGCATCCTCTGTATCGTATTTCTAACCCTACTCCTCGTTATTTCAGCATTTCATTTTGCAGTTAGAGTAGATTTACTTTTCATGTTAAGTAGAATAATAAATAAAAGAAGAGTTTCTATTTTTCATGAGCTTAATGTTATATGATGATATTTGGATGGACGCTACTTATGTAATCTTGTGTGTTGCTTGGATGCAGATTCTAGATTCTCACATTCCTTCAATGAAGCAACGTGTCCCCAAGTAGAGCCAGATGTTGACCGCACTTTGTCAACTACCCCATAGCAGTACACCCCCATTTTTTCAAATGGGATTCGTCATGTTCGACGTGGTTGCGCCATTCAGATTCCATCATCAGTCAACAGTCGACAGTTTTACAAATGATGTAAACCCATTCTGCATGTTATGATGTAAATGATCTAAGTAAGACCGTCAATGTATGTAACAACCTAGGTAAGCCTAGTATGTTGTTGATGATTTCTATCCTAGGAGGTTTTTTGTCTCACTGATTCACGAAAGTGATCGGCAGAGTTTTTCCCTCCAGCCTCACCCCAAAGCTAGGGTGGATTTTGTCATCGGCATGCTAAGTGAGTCCTAGTGTTTTCTATCGAGTCCTTGTAAAAGTAGTTTGAGCTACTTGGTCTACTAGATCATATTTTGAGTCGCAGAATTGGGTATTTATTTGAGGGTCTATACGAATGGGTTTTCCCCTTCATGTATGTAAATGTATTATCTCATGTAAAAGAGGGTTGGAAAAATAATTATAATCCCCTCTTAGTCAATTAATTAAATTTTCTGGTCAATTAATTAATAAAATCTTAAACCAGAAATTTAATTAATTTAGGGTCCTAGGTTAGGATTAAATCTTTAAAGGCAAAATTTGTGGGTCCTTGGAAAATGATTTTGAAAGCCCCAGGCCAAGGGAATATTGAGAATTTTAAGAAATTTTGGACCTTTGAGCCTTGGTGGTTAAGTCAAAGTCAAAATTTTGGGGTAATTAACTCAAAAATAATATTTTTGAGTTAATTAAAATTGAATTAAATGATAAATTCGTTTTTCCCCAAAATTTTAATTTCAACGCTCCGGATTAAAAGATAATTAAATCTTTTGGACGGTTGAGATTATTTTGACGAAGATCATCCAAACTAGCCGTTAGAGATTTTGTCCTATAAATTTAGAGGTCTTTGTCATTCTTGAATCATCCGATCTCAGGATCGTGCACTTGTTCTTAGAAGCTCTTGTAAATTTTTGAGGAATAAAGCATAAAGACTTTGGGGTTACAAATTTTGATGTTCCTTCTCGGATCTATGTGGTGAATTGTCTCTAAACTCTACTACTTTGTTTTTGCATTTTATGGTTGATGGCCTTCATGGATTAATCTGCATACAGGTATCTTGTGCAGTTTTCTGGGTTTATAAAATAACATTCTGATTTTTTGCAAAGGTCTCATGTTGTTTTCTTAAATCTCTATCGATCTAAGATTCAGATCTAAGTGTGCAGGGAAATTTTTTTAAGATTGGGCGTCTGGGGAAGTCTTCGGTTGGACCAGCCGACTCTCAATAAACATAAATCTGATAAGCTCTTTATTTGTTAAATTCCAGGTCTATCTTACGATATTTGTGATTTTGCAGGGTTTCGAAGGCTTGTGCCTCTCATTCAAAAATTTTAATTTCTAAACTGTGCTAAAATAGATTCAAATCTGGCCATGAGGGTTTTAAATCTGTAAACTAGTTGTAAATTTGTAATTTTTCTAAGGGTTTAATCGTGTCTTGGTGTGTATCTTCAGATCTGGTTGGTGTCTTGCAGATTCAGGGTTCAAATCGGAAATTTTTTTTAGATCTAAGGCAGATCTAGCCTCCAAAGGCAAGATCTGGCCTCAAACGTTTACTGTGGATGAATCTGGACATTGTTTTGTTTTTTTTAAAGGAGCATAAGAATCTGAGGTTAAATTGAAAAATTTGTAAGTTTGCTGGGCGAATTTATTTGTACTGGGTTCTTCTCATGCTGATCTTCGCTCCTGTCTGCTTGTCGTTACCCTCGTCCTCCTCTGCCATCGATTTCCCATCTGCTACCTCCGTATCCCTCCCATCCATAAGCTGCTTCATTTTTCTTTTAGCTGCCCAACGCTTCAGTTTCTCCGCAAGCATTCCCTCTCAATCTTCTCCGCAACCAGCTTCTTGCTCTCGCTCCTCCCTTTCATTCCGCCCTTTCTCCTAGTTGTCCGTCCCTTTGTCTCAGCCCATCGAAACCTCCAATCACCGTCCAGCATTTCCATTCCTCTGCTGTTCGTTTTTTTTTTTTTTTGCTGCTGTCGTCGACCATCTTCCTTCAGCCTTCATCTCTGCCCTATGCCTCATGTCCATCCGGCGTCAAACCTACAAAACGACAAACTACAACACGACAAGCGCATACCTTCAAATAACACACGTGAAATTTAACCCCTTTGTACATGCGTTAATTTTTTCTTAGAATGCCGGTTATATTTTTTAGGTGGTTGTATATTTTCGATTTATGTTTTAGATTGTAGTTTCAAATTTTTGTGATTCGTTTTCTTAGTTAGGTTTTAATTCTTGTTAGATTTTAATTTAGTTAGGGTTGTTTAGATGTTAGATTACATGATAGCGTAGGTTTATTTAAATTGTAGTTTTAATTTCATTTTCAGCTTTAGTTTAGGATTTTAAAACTCTAGATTTTTAGTCTTAGTTTAATTTTAACTTAAATTTAATTCCGTGAGGTCTAATTTAGTTTTAGATTTAGATTTTAACTTTACTTCCATTTAGACTTAGCTTTAAATTTTTTGGTTTTAATTTAGACTTAGATTTAATTAAAAAAAAATTCTTAAAAAAAAATAATAAAAAAATTATAAGAAAATTCTCAAAAATTTATCTTTTATGGTCAAATGAGCTTTTGAAATTTTATCTTAAGAGTGACTATATAACATCTATGATTTGTCTGGATCGAAATTAATTGGAACATTTTAAATCCTGGCATTTTCATCTTATTACTTCATGGTTGTGGTGTTTTCAATTAAATATCATTGTGATCAATCGTGTTTTAATAAGCAGCAGTTAATCGTCACTTACTTATTTATAATTGCATAACGGGATTTTATTTGACTCCATAAGGCACTGGTCTTAAACATAAAATCTAATTTAAATCTGTGGAATCTCGTTCATTTTATTAAGTATTTGATGTTTTAGCTGTGTCTCCTGGATTCTTCATCCTCATTTCTAATAGGGTCTACCTCCCTTAGCTTGCAAGGAGACAGCTTAAATAGAGAGATTGGGGATAAGGGTGACAACCCCCAATCTGAGCCGTTGTCGCGGTGCCTTGACAATCTGTGCGACAACAGGGATACACCCCACGAAATTTTTAGGAGTTGCCCTAAAATGAGAGGACATTGCACGGAGGTGACAGTCGATGCATCTCATATATGCTTACTATTTAACACCTTATCCTTGTTGAGGTTGTTTATCTTCCGGTAACAGGTGTCTCAACATATGTGGCAAGTGGGTAAGCAGTGAACACTCCATCATAAAAGCTCTATCCATGTTGAAAGCATTCACATCTAATGTGAAACCAAGCCAATACAACCAAAGCACTCAATCAAAATGGTCAAAGTGGGGTCACCTTGTCCCTGTATAATCAAATCAACATGAACATTTCTGTACAAATGGTAGCACTCCTCCTGGACTAAGCTATATATAATAATAATACTGCAATAATCAATAAATACACCATCATGAACTAGGGAAATCCCTCTAAAAGAGTTTGACCTCTTAAAAATACATCAAATATATCCAAAGTCAACTCTAGAACAACATAAGATGGGTCAGTAAGCTAGGCACTCTCCTATAAGTGATATAACCATAAAAATGTGTCATCAACAAGTGAGATAGAACCCCCAATGTTATGGGAGAAATCACTCCCTAGACAATCTATGCAACACATCATATGCATCATGCCAAAGTTCAAACCACACTAACCATATTGGAACCATCTGAAGAAGGCTATCCCATACCAGATATATCATCATATCACGAAAAACACATCAATGTACCACCAGTGCTCTCCAAGCTGTTGAATTTTGTAACTATGGTCAGTCTTCCTAATGTATATTTTCATCAATATGTATTTATTGTAAGCATGTTCTTCATGATCAAAAGAAATTATATTATTTGTATTTGTCAAAGGAAATATGAAAGGCATGTTCTTCATCTCCTTTGCAAAAGAGGAATTTTAAATTTGTATTGTTCCCTCCTCTAAATGCTCAAGTCAGCTCAGCCCCTTATGACACCCATTCCAGTCTCAACCTCATGATTGGCTATATAAAGGAGACATTCTTCCTCCCTCTTGAGTACTTCGCATCACATAACATAAGCAATATATCTGTGGAATCTTTGAAGGAATTCAAGGAGTCAAGAAGGCCAAAATCAGAAGCACAAGTTTTCTTTCTGCCCTTGCTCAAGCAAGAATAGGAGGCTGAGATCAGTGTGGTTTTCTGTCATATCCCTCTGAGGCAATGTCCAAAACTTTCCGTGGTTCATCTGTGATCAGAACTGAGCTTCTGAGTCTAAGGTAGAAGCCAAATTTCGGCCCTTTGGAGCACACCTATTTCAGTATGCCTTGTGGACAGTTTTGTGAGGTCTGACTTGGTTTCTTGGTTAGAGGTTGAGCTTGTCATCTATGCTGGTCAGTTGTCTTTGATGTCTCTCTTGTTGAATTGATTCTATAAGGAAAGGATTGCTGGGTGTTTTTATCCCTATGTGGGTTTTCCCATGATAAACTCTTATGTTAGTGTGGCTGTCTCTTTATGATCCTTATGATATATTGTATTTACTGTTGAGTTCCTTCATGTAATTACTTTATGATTAAAATGATTAAACTAAATCAAAAAGAAGTAATTATCGGTATACAGGATGCCCTAGTTTTTCAACACCAGGGGCATATGTAAGTCACTCTGCGCTATCCACTGTCCTTTATACATCAGACACCTAATCGTTTGAGCTGATTAGTCAATTGAACCATAAGGGTAATACCAGGGAAAGCATGTGCATCCATATAATAGCCGTCATATCTAATCAATCAATGTCATCAAAAGTGTTTATCTTATGCAATTGGGCCGCAAAAAAAATCACACATGTCACCTCATACTATATGAAGGGTAACACCAATGAATGCGATAAAAATCACAGATGTAACCTCATACTATATGAAGGGTAACACCAATGAACAATGAGATTTCAAATATTTGGCATTAACTTCAGATTTTACAGTACTTCAAGATTATTCCATACTTTCTTAACATATCATTTCAGTACTTCAAACTTCAAGATATGTCCCCGTACCTGAAACTTCCTAACAAATTACAATAAAAGCTATGCATTATAAGGAAAAAGCAGCATCGGTACAGAACTCAGGCATTACTAATACCTGACATGGAATAAAGAGAACTCGTTGTGTATTGCGCTGGTACATTGTCAAATGTTGCTCAGCAAGGCCTGCTACTATTTGTCGGAAATTAGCAACGTCATCTACCAGATTTGCTTTCTCTAGCCTTTGACCAATACCATGAATCATGAATACTAAGTGTCGCACCGGCACCTATGAGAAAGATTTCCAGATTAATAGGTAAAACACACACACAGAAGAAAGAAAAAACTAAATTCAAAGGGCTAAAAAAAAAAAAAAACCTATCAGAAAGCCAACAAAAATTGCACTACATTCTAGAAATCTGAAAAGCATTGTCATCAAAGTTTAATTTTAAAATACCAACCTGTGAACAGTAGTCATCCATTTCTTCCTCCTTGCGTTGGCGTAATTCATCCTGAAATTAGAATATGCAATGAAGCTACAAAACTATTATATTTATAAATGTGAAAATTTCAATCTGAAATTCTACAGTTGCAGTGATAGATTTATTTCTCCTACTTACTATTTCAGTAAGTTATTTACAGAAATCTATCACTAAACTTCGAAATAAATATACTGCAACATTCACAATTATATATGCAGAGAAGTAAACAGTGAAGAACATAAGCATAAGAACCAATCACATGTACACAGTTATTTTTGGACAAATGTCCCCAGAAAAACCCAATGCGGGAAAACCGGTGCAGCAGATGAGGGTTTTATTAATATTATTCAGCAAATGAACCTTTACAATGAATATACTGGCAGATAAAATCTGAAAACACCTGAGACAGAATTTTCAGCTCCTCCCGACAATTTCCGGACACCCTGATCAGCCTCTGCTTCCCCCTGTGCCTATCTGCGTGTTTCACTGCGCAGTCCCTACGCTGGACTGCGTAAGTCTGCGTAGGCTCTGTGTGGGATCACTGCGTTGCAGCCATCATTAAGGGAATTTTGAGGTCTAAAATGAGCCTCCTAAGAAAAATGTACAACCAAAATAAACTTTATAAGAACTAATAGGATTCAAGATGATGATGTCAACCATGGGGGATGATTCACCATTTTTTAAGTAAAAACGTAAAAAGATAATAAAATAATAAAATAATAAAACTACTTTTTCAACTCGTATTTTCAACTTATCTCCCAAAGTTTTTACTCAAATTTCGAACGAAAGTACTCGTTAGATGAAAAATTTAATTCCTCATCCAAGGAGTACCCATGTTGGGTACTTTCGATGGACCCTGCTACACGAAAAATGAAAAATACATGAAAACATGTGATTGCAATCATGTTTTTCATGTATTTCTAATTTTTCGTGTAGCAGGGTCCATCGAAAGTATGCAACATGGGTACTCCTTGGATAAGGAATTAAATTTGCATCCAACGAGTACTCCAGCTCGAAATTTGAGTAAAAACTTTAGGAGATAAATTGAAAATACGAGTTGAAAAAGTAGTTTTTTCTTTTTTCCCTCTAAAATTTGATGATGTAATCTAATATTATTTTATTATTTCCACTATTATTTTATAATTTCCTTAGGAGGCCCATTTTAAACCTCAAATTTCCCCTAATGGTGCTACCTCCTGTGACCCACTGCGTCCCTTTGTCCTAGAGTTCAGTCACTGCTAACTCCCTCCTCCTTCTTCTGCTCCTGCAACTCTCCCACTAAGATCGAATTCTATTCCTTCAGAACTGATCTCCTTCAGGTACTGACTGTATGCCTGGCTTATTTTCCAAATGACCCTCAAGCCTTCTTTTAAGATCTTCTCGTTGATGAATCAACGGCCCAGATTAGAAGATTAATCAATGTCTAAGATTAAAACTTGATTTGATCTTTGTTTTCTAGAAGATTCACACTCTGACTTATTAATACCCTTTAATTATTTAATTTCCCTAAGTTTAGACTTAGGGTCTCCATTAAAATAATTAATTATTTTAATAAGTCATAAACTGAGTGGAATTCCCACAAACGATTTCTAAGTTCTTTGGAATACTGTTGTCTAAGCCTCCTTACAAAGTTCAGAACACTTTCCCATGCTACAAAAATCAACAATAAAGCCATCACTAGTGCCATAGAAGGTTAAAGTTCCCACAGCATCCATCTTTTAAACATCCTAAAAGGAAATCATAAGAAAACCCCTCATTTATTCAACTAATCAATTTCACAGAGAGAGCCAACCAATACTAAGAAAAGTTAATAGCCACCTAGAAGGATGAAGTAACTCAAAGTTAAAAAAGGCACAGCATCCATCCATTAAACATTAAGTGTCAATAGCCACTTACCAAGACGAAGTAACTAGAAATTGCCACAACAAAACATGGCGATAGTTCATGATAAACGTCATGATGACAAAACAAATATTTGGAAAGCAAACTTATATTGAAATGAGATCTCCAAGACCCAAAAATCAATTTAAGAAATTCCATCTTGTTTAAGAGATATTTAATTAATTAATCTTTTTAATTAAAGACCCTAAGTCTAACTTAGGAAAATTAAAGATTAAAGTTAATTAATTAAATTAAACATGTGATGAAAATGACTTAAGTCACACGGATCAAGCTTTCTTTTAATTTTAGCCATCGATAAGAGATTAGATCACGGTCGTTGGTTTCCCAACGAGAAAATTATAAAGGAAAGGCTTGGGGTCAGTTGGAAAACACACAAAGTGGCAGAGCACTGAGACTAAGCTGGAATTCTAGGGCGTGGTTTGCTAAGAATTTTAGAAGTGTTTCAGCTACAGCAAGGGGTAGTATTGGCGAGAGGGATGGTTTGATCCCAGGCCAAGAGTGCAATAAGAGATAGAGAAGCAACAGACTGAGCAGCGCAGAGAGGGCAGCAGCTACGCAGTGCAACAGAGGCAACGCAGAGGCTTCAGGGGCTACACAGGGTTGACGCAGGCCCGGAAAGTGCAACAGGAGGCTAGCAGGGCTGACACAAGCCCAGCCAGGGCAACGCAGGAGCATCATAACCCATTCTGGTGTGACGCAGGCCATTCCTGAGCAGCGTAGGGGCTTACGCAAGCTAGCAGAGTTGACGCAGAGGGCTTCAGAGCAGCGCTGGGGTTTCTAAAGACTGAAAAGGGTTCAGTTCTGTAAGTCCCGTTTGAGGGTGTGAATCAATCAATTTTTCTATCTCCATAACAAAGGTATAGCTGCAGTTTTATTTCTCTGTCGAGTTAACCAGTTGGTGCCCAGATTTGTTGTACTTAGATTCTACTTAATATTAAAACCCTCCAACAGCCAGAAGACTAGTTTTCCCGCATTGGGTTTTTTCGGGGACAGTTGTTTAGAAAATCCTTGTGTGTCACTTTGTCATTGTGCATGTATTCAGTTTAGATCTGTATGTGTAGGTTGTTGATGTATTTACTTCGATGTTAATGCTGAATATTTCACATTAATAACTTAATGCAGGTAGGAGAAGTAAATCTGAAAATTAACAATAGGGTTTTTGTTTGAGATATTCAAAAAATTTCACATGGATGATTAGTAAATATTATTTTCTAGAGGAGTCTAACTAGTCGTCAGTTATCCATTATCTAGCCATTAAGAAAATCTTTATAAAAGGCTAGTCACTCCCTTAGAGTTGTTGTTGTCGAACTATGAGATCATTTATGCCATCAATAAAGAAACCATTCTGCAAAGATACTTGTGTATTGGATTGATTTTTCTATGCTCTATCTTCTTAGCTTTAGCCTTTAATTTGTGCTTTATAGAACTAACTTGCAGGTACGATTTGGCTACTACAGTTTTGTTATAGTGATCCACTAGGGACAGACGATCACGTGGAAGGAGAGATCTAGGCTCAAAACCTTCACCTCATCCTTGGCTAGAATCAAGAAGACGTACCCAAGCATTGGAGTTTGCACAAAACCTCTAAGGGTATCTTCAACAAGGGTGTGGGATATCAGTGTTATTGTTGATATAGCATTTGGGGCATCTCAAATGAGTAGATCCTCCTAATAGGATCAAATTTCTTGCAAGTATTCTAGACTAATTTGAATGGAATAGTCTCACCCTGTTGAAAAGTGTAACTAGGATCGCTGTTCATATTGACTATGTAATTTTGTACTTATGTAATGAAGAAGACAAAGATAATAAAATGTATTTTTTTGTACTTGCTTCATGGGTTTCATGAGCAAGATTTTTATTATAGGTCAATGGACTTCTTCTTGATGTCTATTAGGGTTTGTCTTCTAGTTATAAGTATAATTAAGTGTCATGTATATGAAGTGTCTAGTCTAAAATGAATGCTCCAAGACCTTGTCATAAAACAGTGAAGGAATGGCTTAAAACAACCCTCACTCAACGCTGGAAGATAAGCTCCCATATGTTGTGATCTAGTCGACCTATAATCAATGATTAAAATCGGCCTACATATTGCCTATATGGTCGGCCTAAAACAGAGATGATACCACTATATATAATGTTGGAGTTGCGGGCATTTACACACAGAAAAATTGAGGATACATCTGTGATTAGTGCGGGCTTCAGGAAGGATATAAGTGCAAGCTAAAGGACAGGGTTCAGTGTGGATGAATTTGAGACTTTACAGCGTGATAAAGTCTGGCAGAAATGTGAGTTAAAAGGCAAGAAGGTGCGGATAGTTCTGAGTTGTCTAGAGCGTGATAAAGACTGGATCAAATGCAAAGTTATAAGATAGTGTTAAAGCATTGAAAGGTGCGGATCTGTTAGCAAAAGATTTGTGGATTGCTTTGATATAAACAACGTGGATAAGTTCTGAAAAGAAGAGTGTGTATCACAGTATAGAAGCTGTGGATTAGGTCTGAAATTCATATGATATATTGTGATATGTATTGCGTATCTGAAGTTCGATGTGATGCGTATCTGAATAGAAAGTGAGAGAAAAGAAGGTAGATCTCAGATTTACCTTCCTATATTCAATACAAAAAATAAAGTGATATATCTCAAGTAAATATGAAGCAAGGAGTGCTTTGATAAACGAAGACTAAATCAAGGAAGATAGAATTAGAGACCTAGTTCTCTAATGTTGGTGTAGATCAGTGCAAATTGGTGCAGAAATGAAGGATCAACGTTGGAGGCAGATAAAGAAGCAGTGACAAGGCCTTGGAGACATTCATAGGTCAAGGATCTGAGTCTTGGTCATGTTACTTGTCATTTGAAGATCTATAAGAAGAATTCTTACAGGTTTTCCTCTCCAAGAGAGAGAGGTTTCGGCCCTGGCTTGAAGAGCCTAACTTTGTGTCTCTTGTATTTTGGTAATTAACTTGATGAAAGACTAAATAAGCTAAGAATAGACGACATAAGTAAATCAAGTAAGCTCACAAGCAATTATCAAGAAGAGAATTTGAATAAATCTCTGGCCCTACAAATTCTCAACATGGTTTCAGAGCTAAAGTGTTGAACACAAGGGCTACTTGACAAGAAGACACTCCAGGAAGCAAAGATCAACGTTTGGGTTAAAAGGTCAGATCCGTTTGCAAGGAAGATTCCTCATAAGATCTACTAATCATAAGAATAATCTTTGCCATGAAAGATTTATATCCAAGACTTTGTTGGAAGAGATATCATCTGTTTGAGAACATCTTTTATCATCAAGGATTCAAGAACTCGATCAAAGAAGGAGTTCCTATCCTCCTTATAATCAAAGAAGTTGTGAAAAGAAGGAAGTCTCTATACTCAAGTAAGTATCTATGACCTTATTTAATCTGTCAAATTACTTATTGCAAAGAGAGCAACAAATTGGTTGGGACATCAAGAAGAGGACAGATTGATTAAAGATGAAGTTATGGTCTAGATCAAAGAATCTACAATTCAACCCTCAAAAGACGATGCTCCAGTTCATGCCAAGTACATTTAAGGAGAAATAAGGGCCCAGAGGATTCTCATAGAATCCAGTAAGGACTCACTCATACCCTATGTATCAAAACTGAAAACTGCAAAAAGAAATGTATGAGAAACTAGTGGAGCTATTCTCTATATTGGGAGAAGTAATGTCTAATAGTGAGATAACTACAGTGGTGCTAAATGCTCTGTTGAGGTTTTTGAGTGTTGGGGTAGCATCGGATGTGCTCTAGCTCCCAAAATTTGTGGAGGGACTAGAGAACATGAGCTTTCCAAAACCCAGAAAGGGATTTGAGAAATTCCATCTAGTTTGGGAGATAATAAATTAATTAATCATTTTAATTAAGGACCCTAAGTCTAACTTAGGAAAATTAAAATATTAAAGGTAATTAATTAAAACTTGTGATGGAAATGACTCAAGTCACACGAATCAAGCTTTCTTTTAATCTTAGCCATCGATTCAAGATTAGATCATGGTCATTGGTTTCCCAACGAGAAAGTATAAAGGAAAGGCTTGGGATCAGTTGGAGAACACACACATGGAAGCAGAGCACTGAGACTAAGTTGAAATTCTAGGGCAGGGTTTGCTAAGTATTTTCAGAAGTGTTTCAGCTGCAGCGAGGGGTAGTATTGGCTAAGGGGATGATCTGATCCCAGTGCCAAGAATCAGCAAGAGGCAGAGAGGTAGCAACCAGGGACAGCGCAGAGGAGCAAGGGCAGCAGCAGCAGCGACGCAACACAAAGAGCTTCAGCCGCTACGCGGGTTCTATGCAGATCCAAAAAGGACAGCACTGAGCAATAGGAGGCCCTCCAGGGTTACACTGGTCCAGCCAGGACAGCATAGGGACTGCGTCACCCAGTCTAGGGTTACACAACCCTCTCCAGGTCAACGCAAATGCATGCAAAGGCTGACGCAGGTGCTTCAGGGGCAGCGGTGGGGTTTATAGAGGCAGAATTTGGCTGAGTCTTGTAAATCCCGTTTGAGGGTGTGGATCAGTCAAAGTTTCAGTCTCCATAACAGTAGGTTAGTTGCAGACCTATTTTTTCTCTGTAGAGTTAACTAGTAAGGTGCACAGATTTGTTGTATTTAGAAACTAGTTAATAATATAAACCCTCCAGCAATCGGAAAACTGGTTTTCCCGCATTGGGTTTTTCCAGAGAGAGTCGTTCAGAAAATCTTGTGTGTCACTTTGTCTGTGTGTATGTATTTCTGTCTTAGATCTGAATCAGTGAAAGTTTGTTATGTGTTTACTTCAATGTTAATCTGAATATTTCAGCTTTAATAACTTGTTTAAGTAGAAGTATAACCAGAATTAACAGTAGGGTTTCTGCATAAAGTAATATTCATAAATTTTCACATGCTCTACCAGAAGAATGGGGAAACTTCACTTCAAGCTTATACGAGAAGAAAGAAGCCACACCATTCCACAATATATGGTCTCTATGTAAAATAGAGGAAACAAGATTGAAAGCCAAAGCTGATACAGGATCAAGTGATGGGAATCAAGCCTTTGCAACCATGTTTATGAAGAAAGGAATATTCGGAAAATTTGGTCCTCATCATAAAAGAAGAAATATAGACAAAGTATGATGCTTTGGATGTAATGAACTCGAGCATTATAAAAGAAATTGTCCTAAATTTGGAAAGGACAATAGAAAAAGGGACTATGTTGCATGGGTTCCTGAACCCAGGGATGGGGTTCTCGAACCCAAGAACCGGATTCGAGTACGAGTTCTTCTGAAACGAACCCATAAGAACCGAGTTCCTCTACCAAGAACCAAGTTCTTCATTAAAATAATTTGGGTTCTTTTGACATTTAGGGTACTTGGAACCCCCAAAATAGGGTTCTTTAGGGTTCTTTGTTGAACGATTTTTGAAATAAAAATTTAAATATAAAGAATCGTGGAAAGTCAAAAGGTGAATACATAGCCCACAAAACCTAAAATCGCTTCACTCTTCAACGAAGGCATTCTGTTTGAGACAACAGCCACTCGGTTTGACTATTGAGACGACAAGCATTCCCTGAAGCAACAAAGTTGATAGCTTGTTGACTTTAATTGTAAAAATACACGAGGTATTTTATAGTAATAATTTATTAATAAAAATGTATAAGTGATAAGAAATGTTACAATGAGACCTTGCTTATATACCTAGGCAGGTGGCCTTTCATGACTGGGCATGTCTTTTTAGACATGCCTTTTCATTTAACTAATGACTACTTAAGATAATCGTCAATTGATTATTTATTATTTGCATTTTATTTTTATTTATTTCGTTATGAATTATATTCATAACATTGCCCCTTCCTTCAGAAGCTTTGTCCTCAAAGCTATACCGCTTAACAATTTCTTCATCTTGTGTTTGTTATCTCGGCATGTGTAACTTGACGCCATTGGTACCTCAACCTGTATAATTTGCTGGTAAGACTGTCTTGAACTCAGGGTTATAACTATTCACCCCCCCTCTTTCTTTTTCTTTTTTTCTTTTTTTATTAAATAATAATAGTAATATTTAAAAAAAAAAAATTAAATAATTTAATATTTTTTTAATTTAATTAATCAGATTATATAAATTAATTAAATAAAATTATATTGTTGTAATATAATGTACATATATTAGCGTTAATCTGCTTATGTTTATCTCAGCATTTTAATATATGATCTTGTTCTCGCTTGGACCAATTATATAAATAATCCACATCAATGAATCTTGGTCAGTCTAAAAAAGATGTGACGTATGGGAACACTCGTCCGCCAAAGATTTACGCAGGCTAGTCAATGGGAGTTAGTGTAAACAATGACTTGACATAGCGGTGCAAACAATGACATGCAGTGTTGTCCTGGCCTCTTCTTTCAATCCTAGCAGTGTGTTCCCCAGCGAGATATCCACCTCGTGATCAGATGAGTTGAGCACCATCCGCCTGCTACAGCGCAGGGCCCATTTGAGCAGCGCGTTTAGACCAAGCGCACAGATGAGAGCACAGACCAAAGCTGCGAGAGTGATGAGTAAGTCGGAGTTAAGTGTAAGGCAGCAATTTGTGAAATACCGAAGGAAACTAGAGAGGACGATACAGTGAACAGAGCATGGCTCGTGATGACGCGTGGGAGAACGATACGAATATGGTGGTAGGAAGCGGCGTACATAGAATCCATTGAGCGACAACAGCAGTTCAAACAGGGGGGAGCACGGTATGCACAACATGTTGTCGGTGGAATATATTTGAGCAGTGTGTCTGTTGTGGTGTAGCGTGGTATGGCTACTGTCTTTTGATGGATGGAGCCATTATCGAGGAAGTCGAGGGGATCATCAGCGGATAGCTTGGGAAACACGTTGAAGGTCTCTCTTAGGCACATCAGGATGTCCATATCATCGCGCAGGTTGTCGAAGAGAACGCCATCATTGCCATTAGAAGGGAATTTTCTGATCGTGGCCTTGCAGTCTTCCAGAGTGCAAGGTTCTTGCAAAACAATGAAAACATGCAAAAGTTCAATGGGAGAGATGAATCCATCCCCATCCTTGTCGAATATCCTTAATGCGTCTTTCAACTCTTCGACTCTGCATGACCTGTCCACGGTCTCGTAGTTGTAGTGAGTCATTGTGTTCGTCACGTCATTGTGCCTATCCAAGGTGTTTTCCCAAACATTGTATTCTGTCAAGTTCCCGCCCAGCTTCGATGGTGATACCTTTATGTCACTGTCGGACTCGAATTTCTTGAATAATTTTTCTGCCCCCATAGTACTATTCGATTGGATATCTGATGGAGGAAGAGGGGGTACTTCAACAGGGTCGTCATTTTCCGCATTCCTTCTCACTGGCTTCTCCCCGAGTGGACCAAGTGACTTTTCTGGGGATTGGGAAGGGGGGCGGTTGCCATCATTCCCTTTTATTCTTCTTTTGGTATAAACCAGAAATGGCTTTCTATCATCAGGAGAAGAGGAAGAGCGCTTCTTACTATTGGAATTGGGATTGCGATTGGGATTGGAATTATTGCCTTCCACCTCCAGCTTCTTGGGTTTTACCTTTTTGCCAAAGAAACTCACCTTGGTATCGATACTTCTTCCATTGCCATTGACATTGGAGTTGTTAGAAGTGGACGTAGTGCTGTAAAGCTTCTGTATTGGCACATACTTGATTGTTGTGCCACTTGCACTCACATTTACATATTTTTTTGTTTGGTCGTTCTCATCATGGGGAGAGGAAATTATTAGAGCCGGATCCTTGGAATATTTTAGACTATGACTATTGGTAATCCCATTCTCTTCGCACAATTCTCGCTTCATTGGCATGTCGAGGTTGTCTTCGACCTTTGCCTGCCCCTCTTTTGCGTCATTCTCTGCTTTCTCTTCTTCACTCTCAACCCTTTGATCACTAATATCTCTTTCTAGCTCGGTATCTACTCTTTCTCCTTTACCTTCAACATCAACTTCCTCAGGATCATCATCTTCTTCCTTACTATGGATTTTTTCATAACCTTTCTTAAAACGAGTTGTAGCTTTTGCACATGACTTTTCTAATTGTTGAAGCTTTTCTTGAATTTTTATAATCTGCTCAATTTCTTCAAGATCTACACGTAATGGCATATTGTGCAGTAAACAATGTTCAAGGGCTCGTAAGATTATATTGTGCGACATCGCTCTGATACCACTGAAGCAACAAAGTTGATAGCTTGTTGACTTTAATTGTAAAAATACACAAGACGTATTTTGTAGTAATATTTATTGATAAAAATGTATAAGTGATGAGAAATGTTACAATGAGGCCCTGCTTATATACCTAGGCAGGTGGCCTTTCATGACTGGGCGTGTCTTTTTAGACATGCCTTTTCATTTAACTAATGACTATTTAAGATAATCGTTGCTTGATTATTTATTATTTGCATTTTATTTTTATTTATTTAGTTATGAATTATATTCATAACATTCCTTGGTGTGTTTGAGGCATTTGCTGGTGTGTGTGCAGGTGACTGGAGGTTCCTACAAAGATGTAATCCCTGCTTGAAGATTCACAGGTTGCTCTTGAAGATTCACCGTGTGGCATGAATTAATTCTAATTCTGTGTGTTCAAACTTTACTGTTTGCATAACAAAATTAGTAAATTAAAATTTAATTCTAAATAGTAAATTGACCCATGATGTCAAAGATGGGAAAGCTTCCTTATGACGAGTATTAGAATCTTGAAGCAACCACAACAAACAATCTACTGCCATATACTGCAATTTTGAACTCTTGTTTTTCTACTGTAATCTCCACATTCTCTCATGGCTAACCGACATCACTTTATTTTCTAATCACTCTTTTAACTATGTTTTTTTTTAAACATTTTTTGCCAACAATGTTACTTTTGGCCTTCTCTTTCCCTACCAGAGTTTTGGGCGAAATTGGCTTGGGGCCCGATTTACAAGTATGTGTAAACTCCAATTTTTACTTGATATCAAACTAGAAATTTTGAAATTTCAATGTAAATGTTCAATGTTAAATGATGTGCATGTTTAAATATTTAAAGTTTAAAATTTAAATCATAAATATTTTAGTTTTCATGTTTAAAGTTTGAAAATATACAAATTCACATAGATTATAATTTATAATATATATATATATATATATATATATATATATATATATATATATATATATC
This sequence comes from Pinus albicaulis, assembly GCA_034641835.2. Taxonomy (NCBI): domain Eukaryota; kingdom Viridiplantae; phylum Streptophyta; class Pinopsida; order Pinales; family Pinaceae; genus Pinus; species Pinus albicaulis. The sequence goes on along the minus strand of MU968359.1, from coordinate 9,180,717 downwards.
CCCGACAAACCCACGCACCCTGTCTCAAAAAATGACGCACTCGTCCCCACCTCGTCCCGGTTCCCGTCCCCATCCCCACGTTTCCTGGCAACATAGAAAAAGGAAGAATCTCATGTCACAGATATAAGGGAAGAACCTGATATAAGGAAATTTAAGAAAGAAGAAGCGAGAGATCTTTATTATGATTGAGATCATCTTCCTCTTTAAGTGATTTTTGTTGGTTGTAAAATAGTGTGGCAGGAAGCGACGTATATTAATAGCATCATAGAAGCATGGTAGGAGCTCTTAGTGAAACAACTCCTGGAAAATTTCACTGATAAACAACATTGATGGAAGGTAGTCATCAAGATCAAGGGTCATCATGGAAATAGGTGTTGACATTTTCTAACGGAGTTCTCTATGGATTCACTGATTAGAAAGTAAGAAGAAAGGTTTCATCGAGAATCCTATGCTATAGAATTCTAGGATTCAGATGTGATGACATATTGATGAAGCAGGTCAATGGAATGAAGTTCTTCATTCTAGTAAACTTGCTACAGGATGACTCAAAGGAAAAAGGTATGAGGTATATATATATATTTATATGCTGACACTAGATGCTGTGAAGTCATGTCATATGGTTGCAAGTAATGGATTTCTATGATCTATGGAAAGAGGATCTCTTTTGGTGCACAAATTGCCACTAACAAATGAAAGGAAATATGTCCTCATATGGAATATGAGATGGTTGTATACAAACAAGGAATTGGATACTGGAAGTTCCTAGGGATGAAGCTGTGTGGAGAAAGAATGGAAGAGATCATGAAGTGCAGCCATGTCAAGAGGCGGTTACCATCCGGAAGCCAAGAAGATGTGACTAGGAGATCACCTAGGAAGATATGTGGACACTGATAGAAGTATGGTAAAGAAGAAGACCCTTGACAAAACACATCTTTAGAAGATGTGTCAATCTGAATAAAGGATGTCAATGCCTACAGGAAGATGTCATGGTGAAAGATCATCACTGAGGTAACTTTTGATTTAAAAGTTCATATGTATATGTTTATCTGGATGAGTTTATGTAGGGTTTCCAATCATGTGGAAGGATGTAATATCCTTGGGAAATGGTTCGGAAGAAAGCAGCATGGCATAAAGGTGGATCTAGAAAAGGAAGTCTGATGAATCACTTTCTGATAGCTGACATATCTCGTGGATGAAAGTGATGGATGATCTGTGCCATATGAAAGGTTGAAGATTCCTCAATATCGAAAACCATGACATCAAGGGGAGGAATTCTTCATAAGCAGTTGGGTGTCTCACCATTGTTGCTGCAAGTCCCTGGTTGAGAGGGAGTCTGGTGATAAGTTTCTTGCTTGGAAGAAACTTGAAGTATGCCCTTCCTGAGTTAAGAGGGAGTGACGTATATGATTCTCTAATACATGTGTTATGCACTAGACCAAGACTAACAGTCGTAAGTCCCAGTGTAGACCATGTGGAGAGAATGGATAGACACATCATTTTGGTCTTCACTTGGGAAGACAGAATGGAGGATTGGTTAATCATCTGGCATTTGATACTCTTTGAGAATGTGATAGGGCATTCAAATAAGAGTCGTCGGGGACCGATATTCTTTGAGGGCTAGCTACCGAAGAGAAGGATAATCCAAGAAGGTCATACTCTGGGAACACCTAGGTGGAGTATGTGCCTTGGAGAGAAAATGACTATGGTATCTATAAGTCATGTGTCTCGCCAGCATTGCAACACATTGTCTCATTGAGAGATGGGACTATTAGTCAAGGCCTTGCACTAGGACAATGCTAGTTGATATGATGCTATACGGATGCGTTTACCAATCCGATTCTTCTTATGATATTCTTAAGTTTGAAAGTAACCATGTACCTGTATGAATACCTCCCTAGTTAAGAGGGAGTGTTGAAAAGTGTAACTAGGATCAGTCTTCATATTGACTATGTAATTATGTACTTATGTAAAGAAGAAGACAAAGATAATAAAATGTATTTTTGTTGTACTTGCTTCATGGATTTCATGAGCAAGATTTTTATTATAGGTCAATACACTTCTTCTTGATGTTTATTAGGGTTTGTCTTCTAGTTGTAAGTATAATTAAGTGTCATGTATATGAAGTGTCTAGTCTAAAATGAATGCTCGAAGACCTTGTCATAAAACAGTAAAGGAATGGCTTAAAACAAACCTCACTCAACACTGCAAGATAAGCTCCCATATGTTGTGATCTAGTCGGCCTATAATCAGTTATTAAAGTTGTAATACATACTAGCTATATGGTCGGCCTAAAACAGAGATGATACCACTATATATAGTGTTGGAGATGCGGCTCATTTACACACAGAAAAATTGCGCATACATCTATGATTAGTGCGAGCTTCAGCAAGGATATAAGTGCGGGTTAAAGACAGGGTTCAGTGCGGATGACTTTGAGACTTTACAGCATAATAAATTCTGGCATAAATGCGAGTTAAAAGGTAGGAAAGTGCGGATAGTTATGAGGTGTCTACAACGTGATAAAGACTCGATCAAATGCGAAGTTATAAGACAGTGTTCAAGTGTTGAAAGGTGTGGATCTATTGGCAGAAGATTTGCAGATTGCTCTGATATAAACAGCGTGGATAAGTTTTGAAAAGAAGAGTGCATATCACAGTATAGAAGCTATGGATTAGGTCTCAAATGTTGAGAATTTAGAGGTTTGGTGATTAATTCAAATTCTCTTCATGATAATTACTTGTGAGCTTACTTGAGTTACTTATGTCTTGTCTTCTTTCTCTTAGTTAGTCTTTCATCAAGTCAATTATCAAAATACATGAGACAAAAAAATAGTCTCCTAGAGCCAAGGCAAAACCTCTCCCTCTTGGAGAGGAATACCCACAAAGAATTCTTCTTATAGATCTTCAAATGACAAGTACCATGACCAGGACTTAGACCCTTGACCTATAATGCTTCCAAGACCTCACCATTTCATCTTTGACTGCTTCCAATGTTGATCCTTTATATTTACACCGTCTTACACTGATCTACTTCAACATTTAGAGAACTTGGTTTCTACTTCTATTTATCTTGGTTTAGTCTTTGGGCTTATCAAGACACTGCTTCTATATGTAGATCACTTTCTTTTGACTGTTGAGAATAGGAAGGTAAATCTCTGATTTACCTTCCTTTCATCTACTTACTCTCTATGCAGATATACCCCACATCAGACTTCAATAATTCATATTATAGTATCTGCACATTTCTCCAGACTTGATCTGTAAGTCTCTTTGTTGGATCTACAATACAAATATCCACATATCTTCTTTAAGGAAATCCGCACTGCAGTTCTTCTTATAATCCTTACATTTCAGGTATGACCGCATTACACTTCTGGTCTGAAAGCATTACACTTCAGGTGAGATCGCAAATCTGGCCTTCCCTTATCCGCAGAACAATGGTATATATACAGACAGTCTTACTATCTTTAGGTCGACCACCAATTATGCTGGCAAGCCGACTTCAACACATCGTAATATAGTTTAACTTGCAGCGTGTTGGAGGACTGAATGAGACCATTCATTCACGGTTTCAAGGACTAGGTCTTGGAGCATTTCTTAGACTCGGTGCTTCATATACATATGACACATCTTACATTTGTATCTAGAAGATAAAAACCTAGATAGACATCAAGAAGAAGTCTACTAACCTATAATAAACTCTTGCTCGTGAAACCCATGAAGAAAGTACAAAATACATTTTATTATCTATCTTCTATTTTACATAATTACATAGTCAACATGAAGACCAACCTAGTTACAGTTTTCAACACTCCCTGTTAACTAGGGAGGTATTCATACAGGTACATGGTCACTTTAAAACTGAAGAATCTCATAAGAAGAATCGGATTGGTAATCGCATTTGTATAGCATCATATCAACCAGCATTGTCCTAGTGCAAGGCCTTGACTAACAGCCCCATCTCTCAACAAGACAATGGGTTACAATGTTGGCGAGACACATGACTTATAGACACCATAGTCATTGTCTCTCCAAGGTACATACTCCACCCGGGTGTTCCCAAAGTATGACCTTCTTGGACTATTCTTCTCTTGGGTAGCTAGCCCTCAAAGAATATCGGTCCTCGACTACTCTTATCTTGAATGCCCTAACACATTCTCAAAGAATATGGAATGCCAAATGATTACCCAGTCCTCCATTCTGTCTTCCTAAGTGAAGACCAGAATGATGTGTCTATCTCTCCCTCTCAGCCAAGGAGGACCTATTCCACAAGGGAATGTACTCATTCCTGTATAAGGAATGTACCTAAGCTCATTCTTAGGAATTACCCAGTTTCTTCCAAGTAATAAACTGATCACCAGGCTCCCTCTCAATTAGGGACCTACAATAGCAATGGTGAGACACCTAGCTACTCATGAAGAATTCCTCCCCTCGATGTCATGGATTTCGATATTGTGGAATCTTCAACTTTAGCTCCATAGGGCATGTAGAAATTTCTAAATCTTATATCTTAGGCAGAAATTATTACTGTTAACCCAGTTATGCTCCTCCTACTTATACAAGTTATTAACTGAATAAATTCAAGTTAAAATCGAATCAAAACACATAACAGTTCTCTACCAATTCAGATCTAGAATAAGCACATGCACATATAGGCAAAGTGACACGGTTATTTCTGGACAAATAGTCCCCGGAAAAACCCTAAGGTGGGAAAATCGATCTCTGGTTGCTGGAGGGTTCTATTATTAAGAATATTTCTGAATACACAACTCTGGGTTCCAAATCTGGAAAACCCTACAGAGAAAACTCTAGATCCACAGCTCCTAGCTGATTTAGGACCAAAAATATTGATTGATACACACCCTCAAACGGGATTTACAGAACTCAGCCAGATCTAGGCCTAGAAACCCCAGCGCTGCCCCTGAAATGCACTGCATCAGCCTTTGAAGCCCCTGAAAGCCTTTTTGACAGCCTTGGATGGCCTCCAAACCCTCAGCGCTGCTCCTAGAAGGGATTGCGTCACCCCAAAATGGGTGACGCGGTCACTACGCTGCCCCTAAGGGTCTCTGCACAACTCCTGAAGGGTTTCCCGAAAATGACGTTATCCCTGTTGCTACCTTTCTCTGCGTTGTCCTTGAGCTGATCTCTTCTCTGCCTCTTGTGTATTCTAGACCCTGGGATCAGATCATCCCCTTGGTCTAAATTCCCCTCACTGCAACTGAAACATTTGTGAGTATTCTTAGCAACCCCGCCCTAGAATCTCAACTTAGCTTCAGTGCTCTGCCTCTGTGTGTCTTTACAAATGACCGCAAGCCTTTCCCTTATACTTTTCTCGTTGGGAAACCAACGGCCATGATCAAATCTTGAATCAATGGCTAAGATTAAAAGAAAGCTTGATCCGTGTGACTTAAGACAATTTCATCACATAATTAAATTCACTTTAATTATTTAAGTTCCCTAAGTTTTAACTTAGGAAATACATTAAAATAATTAATTAATTTAATATCTCCTAAACCAGATGAAATTTCCTAAATCAATTTTTGGGTCTTGTAGATCAAGTGTACTCTAGTCCCTCCACAAAATTTGGGAGCTAGAGCACAACTGATGCTACCCCAAATACACAAAATCTCAACAGGGCACAGATCATCCATCACTTTCATTCATGAGTCATGTTGTCTACCAGAAAGTGATTCATCTGTCTTTCTCATCTGGTTCACCGTTATACCATGTTGCTTTCCTTCGAATCATCTCCAAGGATCATACATCATTTCTCATGATTAGCAGCCCTGTACAAATTCATCCAGATAAACATATACATATGAACTTTTAAAACAAAAGTTACCTCAGTGATGATCTTTCACAATGACATCTTCCTGTAGGCATCGGCATCCTTCATTCAGATTGACACGTCTCCTAATGATATGTTTTGTCAAGGGTCTTCTTCTTTACCAGACTTCTGTCAGAGTCTACATATCCTCCCAGGAGATATCCCAGTCACATCTTCTTGGCTTCCGAATGATAATTGCCTTTTGACATGATCTCTTCCTTTCTGCACATTCTTCATTCCTACGAACTTACACATTATCTAGTTCCTCGTTCATATACAGCCACCTCATATTTCATGAGGATATATATATTATGTTGATTTCATCTGTTAGTGCACCAAGAGATCCTCCTTCATAGATCATACTTCTAAATCTAGAAGTCTATTACCTACAACCATATGACATGACTTCACAGCATCCAGTGTCAGTATATAAATATATACATACCTCATACCTCATACCTCAGCATATAAGTCATCCTTCAGCAGTTTTACTAGAATGAAGAGCTTCATTCCCTTAGCTTGTTCCATCAATATGTCATCACATCCCAGAATCATGATTTTCATGATGACCCTTGATCTTGATGACTGTCTTCCATCAGTATCGTTATCAGAGAGGTTTTCTAGGAGCTATTTTACCAAGAACTCCCACCATGGTTTGATCAGGATGCTACACTACTTCCTATCATACAACCAACAGAAATCGCTTAAAGAAGAAGATGATCTCAATCATAGTGGAGATCCCTCGCTTCCTCTTTAGATTTCTTTGCATCAGGTTCTTCTCTCATTTCTGAGATATGGGCTTCTTCCCTATTTCTCTTGTCCTTTCCAGATTTACAACAATCTCTTTTCTAATGCCCACGTTCATCTCATCCAAAGCATCGTGCTTTGTCCATACTATTCTGAGGACCAAACTTACCGAATCTTCCTTTCTTTCTCAATGTGGCTGCAAAGGCTTGATTCCCTTCACTTGATCTTGTAACACCTTCAGCTTTCAATCTTGTTTCCTCTATTTTACATAGGGACCCTAAATTGTTGAATGGTGTGGTTTCTTTCTTCCCATACAAAACTGAAGTGAAGTTTCCCCATTCTTCTAGTAGAGCATTTAGCACCACTGTAGTCATCTCAGTGTCGGACATTACTTCTGTCAGTTCTTGCAATTGATCTCAGAGAGATTGCTTCTCCTGCAGTACTTACAGAGAATAGCTCCACCAATTTCTCATATATTTCTTTTGATGATTCTAGATTTAGCACATTGGAGATGAGAGAGTCTTTTTTGGATTCTGTAAGAATCCTTTGGCCTCTTATATCTCCCTTCATGTATTTGGCATGACTTCATTGTCCTTGTCTTCTATGCAGGAAAGTTTGAAACCCTAACCGGTTTGATGCTTTACTTGCAAAGAAGACATTTTGATAGATTCACATGAAGTCATAAGGATACTTACTTGAGTAGATGCTTTTCTTCTTCCTCGGCTTTCTTTATTTGAGGAACTCTCTCTTAAACTGATTTCAAAGTAGGTGATCTTGGATCCTTGATGATCAAGGATTGCTTCAGAATAGAGATGTCTTCAATAGTGTTGAGAGGTGCTTAATGATTCGTCTTCTAACAATGTCAAGAATCTTTGATGTCAGAGATTACCTCCTCGATGTGTGGATTCCTTGAATAAGGGTGAAAGTCTTCTTGAGATGGCTTGAGGATTTCCTTGCAAACAAATTTCCCCTTACAATGTAGACTTTGACTTTTGCTTTGATGCTTTCTAGAAAACTGAATTTTGATCTTTGAGTGTCTCTTTGTCAAATAGCCCTTTGTATTTAGCACCTTAGCTCTGATACCATGTTGAGAATTTAGAGGGTTGGTGATGAATTCAAATTCTCTTCATGATAATTACTTGTGAGCTTACTTGAGTTACTTATGTCTTGTCTTCTTTCTCTTAGTTAGTCTTTCATCAACTCAATTATCAAAATACACGAGACTCAAAAAAATAGGCTCCTAGAGCCAAGGCAAAACCTCTCCCTCTTGGAGAGGAAAACCCGCAAAGAATTCTTCTTATAGATCTTCAAATGACAAGTACCATGACCAGGGCTTAGACCCTTGACCTATAAATGCTTCCAAAACCTCACCATTGCTTCTTTGACTGCTTCCAATGTTGATCCTTTATATTTACACCGTCTTAGACTGATCTGCTTCAACATTTAGAGAACTTGGTCTCTACTTCTATTTATCTTGGTTTAGTCTTTGGGCTTATCAAGACACTACTTCTATATGTAGATCACTTTCTTTTGACTGTTGAGAATAGGAAGGTAAATCTCTAATATACCTTCCTTTCATCTACTAACTCTCTATGCAGATATACCCCACATCGGACTTCAATAATTCATATTATATTATCCGCACATTTCTCCAGACCTGATCTGTAATTCTCTTTGTTGGATCCGCAAAAGAAATATCCGCATATCTTCTTTCAGGAAATCCGCACTGCACCACTTCTTATAATCCGCATTATACTTCTTATTATAATCCACATGGCACTTCAGAGGTGACCGCATTACACTTCAGGTATGACCGCATTACACTTCCGGTCTGACCGCATTACACTTCCGGTATGACCGCATTACACTTCAGGTGAGACCGCAAATCTAGCCTTCCCTTATCCGCAAAACAGTGGTATATATACAGACAGTCTTACTATCTTTAGGCTGTCCACCAATTATGATGGTAGGTCGACTTATCATTTGATTGGAGGCCGACTTCAACACATCGTAATATAGTTTAACTTGCAGCATGTTGGAGGACTGAATGAGACCATTCATTCACGGTTTCAAGGACGAGGTCTTGGAGAATTTCTTAGACTCGATGCTTCATATACATATGACACATATTACATTTGTATCTAGAAGATAAAAACCTAGATAGACATCAAGAAGAAGTCTACTAACCTATAATAAACTCTGGCTCATGAAACCCATGAAGCAAGTACAAAATACATTTTATTATCTTTGTCTTCTACTTTACATAATTACATAGTCAACATGAAGACCGACCTAGTTACTTTTCAACATGAAATTCATATGATATATTGTGATATGCATTGCATATCTGAAGTCTGATGTGATGCTTATCTGAATAGAAAGTGAGAGAATAGAACGAAGGTACATCTGAGATTTACCTTCCTATCTTCAGTACATAGAAAGGAAAGCAATTTATCTCAAGCGAACATGAAACACGAATAAGTATGTTGATAAACGAAGACTAAATCAAGGAAGAAATAATTAGAGGCCGAGTTCTCTAGTGGTGGTGCAGGTCAGTGCAAGTTGGTGCATAAGAGAAGGATTAGCGTTGTGAATACAAAGAAGCATTGACAAGGTCTTGAAGGCATTCCTAGGTCAAGAGTCTGAGTCTTGGTCATGGTACTTGTCATTTGAAGATCTATAAGAAGAATTCCTTATGGGTTTTCCTCTCCAAGAGGGAGAGGTTTTTCCCTAGCTCGAGGAGCCTAACTTTGTGTCTTGTTGACCACTGGAGTGGCACTTGATGACAATGAGAAGACTCCATGCCCAAGGATGAACCAAAAGACATTTGTACCATCAGATATCATCATGTTCAACAGAGTTTTTAAACTCTACTTCTTCTTCTCATCATTTTCTTCTTCAGTCTTCAGATTCCGCAGCCCTTCGGGGATATTGTATAAATGTCACTAGCATGATGAATAAAGCCATGTAACATGCCTAGGATGTTGGGACTCGATCAGCAAGCGAGTACACCTTGGAGTGTTTTTTTTTACTTGGTTAATTATTCCTTCTTTTTAGCGGCGAATAATTTTCTAGGTTTTTTCACTCATTGCATTACTCCAAAGCCGGGGTGACGGCTTGAAGGTTGAGCCCCTAACATATCTTAGTGTCTAGAGTCGATGTATATTACCATGCTAGGTCATCTCTGAAATTTCGCGGAATTTGACTAGGTCTAAGTAGGATTTTTTAATAATTAAAAATTTCCCGCAAAATGGGATTTTTTAATTATTTTCTATGTAATGATGTAAATAAGTGGTCTTCGGAAATGTTTGGGGCGTGTGACCAGTCGAAATTCATCCTCAGAGACCCAGCATTATCCTAGGACCCACTTTGAGGGTCAAAAGACGACTTATGGTCCCTCAAAAGCCGATTTTCCTAATGTCAGTAGAAAAAATGAGAAAAAATTCAAAAAAATTCATAATTGGAAAAATTTAGAAAATTTTCCAAAGTCAAAATAAGTCAAAATTTTGACATGGCAGATTGAGGGTAAGTCAAAGGTGGTGTGGCAAGTATGTGGGGCCCACCATAAGGTACAACTCAAGTCAGAGTCAAAGTTCCAAGTGGCAAGTCAAATGGAAGTCAAAAAAGTCACGTAATGCCTAAAGTTCAATGATTTGATTTAATTCACATATCAGAAATATGTGGTACGTTTGAAAAGTTTAAAGGGGGACAAAAGGTGTGACATGGCAGCCACTTCATCACCATGAGTTAGTGGGCCAAGTCAAACATAAGTCAACAAGAAAAGCTCACGTATGGCACACTCAGCAGTCAAAAATCAGTTTTCGACTTGATTAGAGATATGGTTAAGTTTGATAGTCCAAGTAAAGGGAGATAATGGGGGACAAAACAGCCACATGGGACACATCTTGTCCCCCTCCATTCCATGCACACCAAAGACATATGCATCCACTCAGAAAATAATTATACGCTGCCCAGATTCTTACGTTCCACGCAGCCAACACAGCAGTTCATTTCAGCAATACGCATAGTTATTTATGTTTGATCTTTGGTGGGCAGATTTGCATGCTGATTCACATTAGTTAAATGAGGATTTTTCCCCACGTTCTCCTACATCCGCTACTAAGAAGATACGCATGGATCAACAGCAAATCCCATTCAGCTCTACGCATCACCAGTTAATTAATACACAGATTTGTTGGGCAGCGATACACAACATGGGTTCGAGAGGTGTCATTGCCTTGTTTATTTCGTTGGAGATGATTGGGGATTATGCTTCGTCTCACCCACTCACATTTCACACTTGGCTGCCATATCCTATACGCTGGTCTGTTAGAAGGTAATACACTGCCAGTGAAACAAGTAACACACAGCAGTTTACAACAGTCACCTACAGCAGTTGGTTCCACTTGGACAGTTCTTATGCTACTTGTGCAAATTCGTTTTGCATTGGGATTATCTCCCTTCTCCACTTGTCATTCATTTTTTCATTGGGATTTGCTCCCGTAGTTCTATTTAAATGAGCCTTGGGCTCTCATTGTAGGGGTGGATTTTTGAAGCTTGTGCTTATTGTTATTATGCCGAAATTGTTATTGAGCTGAATAAAGAAAAGTCTTTGGGGTTACTAGCTTCTCTTGTGGTGCGTTCTTTGGTTGATGAGGTATACTTGTTTCATTTGATATTGTTATTTATCGCAATCTAGTTGTTTTTCTTTGCATTTGCCTGAAGGCACTATTGTCTAGGGAGGGGAGATTTGTAGCTATCTCAGATCTCCTTTGGACTTGGTATGTTTTGTGCTCTTGTTATAGCTTGTTATTTTCGATGAAATGACAAGCTCAACGTGGCCTCTATATGCCAAGTTTCTTTTGCACTAACAATTGGTTTGCAGAAATTTGTGTGTTCAAAGGACAGGTTGCCAAGTCCATTGGAGTGTGAAGACTTCTTCGATTCGAATAGGTCAGCTCCAAGGATATCAAAGGTCTCACAAGTTGTTCAAGCCAACAATCTCATAAGACATCAAGAGATTTATCTAAAAGGGGGTTTCATGAGCCTTTTGCTTCTATTCCATCTCTAAAAAAAAAAATTTCATACATTTCTTCTCTCATCTGTGCACATATCTATTTTATCTAGCATTTGAGGCTAAGTTGTTGGGTTTAAATCCTAATTCTCACTCACTAAATCAACTCTTTCAAGCTGATCTTAGTGAGGGAATTTGTAACATACAGTGTATTTTATACTTGCATTGAGTTTCTAACTGTTTCCTTCGCATGCATGTGATTTCCTCTCACACATTTCAGCGATATTTCTTTTGCATGCTAACTCTTTTGCTTGTTTGCCTGTAGGTGTTCTTGGAAGCTATCTAGGTTTGAAGAAAGAGAGCTAAAGCATAGGCTAAGGAACACTATTTCGTTTGGAACCTTCAAATCCAAGTTCCGCCTTATCACTTCACCTCTACTTCTAAAGCCTCATTCTTTTGAGGAATTGTAACTGCCATTCACCTCAAGGCTTTAAGCCTTTACTTTGTAAACATCTCACAAGTAGATTTTTTTAAACCTTACACTTGTAACTTTGGGAAGGAGCAATTTTAAAATGCTTATTGTAAGCTCTTCCCAATCCCCTCATTTCTATAAGAGGGCCTCATTTTCATTAATAAAGAGCTAACTGTTCTTGAGGGAGCTTGGGAAGTTTTTCCCATGGTATCTCACCTACTCATTTAGAGGGAGGAAATCTTCTTGAGGGGGTAACTTTCTTTTGCTTAGTTTTTCTTTTAATTTTCTCAAACTAAATCACTTGCATTCATCATTTCGTTTGCTAATCTAGTCTAGTTGCATGTGAATAACTCATATGTTCATCTCGTTAATTGCTTAGATCACATAGTCATTTAAATTTCCTAATTTGCAATCTCATTTGCCATCACTTATGTTTTGTGATCTACTCCTCATTTGGATAAGTTTCACAATATACTACAAGTAAAGAAGCATAGCACTTGCAAATTCATTTCCATATCATTTAGGCATTTCACTTTGCATGCTAGACTTGCGTCTCTAAAAATTAACCTCCAACTTAAGTTGGTTGTATAGACATTAGGGACCCTCCACCCCTATGGACTCCTCATCGTGAGATCCAAATTTCGGGCGAGGGTGAGGTCTGGAGACAGGAGTTCAATTGTAACATTGTTTTAGAACTAATTAATAAAATAAACCAAGAGCACTATCTCATCACATTTACATTGCAAAGTTCCCAAATTTTATTTTGCTATCTTGACGGTCTAAAGATTCACGTGCAAATATTATCTCAAGAAGCACTTTGATGCAATCATTCTTAAATGCCTTAAATTTTGCAACAAGTTTAATTCTATGGTATTTGGAAATTTGCTTCTACATACAATTTCAGTGCATGTTGTCATTTTAATGATCACTATGCTTATGGATAATTGATATATCTCGTTTCATTGGCAAATACCATTATTTGGTGTTGCAAATTTAATTGCATATTGTGATCTTGGTCTAACACTTCATTTGTGGGATTATTGTCATTATATCTTGATTTTTATTTTTGAGCAAGCATTTGTTATCTACTTTAAAGCACTGGTCTATATTTTGAACACGTCATTGAATATTGCTCATATACTTATATGCTTGTTTATATATTGGAAATCAAGTCATCTTTGATAAGTATTCCTTCTAATCAATTCTCCTAGAAATCTCACATCTTTAACTTAGTTTTCCTTTAGGGACCACCCCCCTTAGCTAACCTAGGAGATAGCTTAAACGGAGAGAGTTGAGAATAGGTGACAGCCCCTTCTCTGAGTTCCTTGCCACCAACCACACCTGTGGGGTTGAAGGCTTTTCCCACTAACTGTAGGTAGGTGTAGGCGGCAAGCGATAACATGTCTCTCTTGTGGCTTTGGTAAGTAACTTGATGAAAGACTAAATAAGCTAAGAAGAGAAGACATAAGTAAATCAAGTAAGCACAAGTAATTATCAAGAAGAGAATTTGAATTAATCTCCGGCTCTACAAATTCTCAACACACCCCCCACTCCTCATTCATTCCAAGTCCCCAAGGAAAAGCTGACAAAGAATGGGTGGAATTGCAACTCAGCAAAGTGGGAAGTAAAGGGCCAAGGTCAGCCTCATTTCCTCAACCATATTGTTTATAAAATCTAAAAATTTCTTCTTTTTCTTTTTGGATTAAACTAGCTTGCTACATAACTTTTTATCATACATGGCTAGTAAATCCTCGAGTAAAAGGATAAATTAATAATAGATCTAAGCCAAGGAATAAAGTACATCCATTTGAGTTTTTTTTTACACATTTATTACACGAGTGTATTTAGTTTCTTGTGCAGATCTGTAGTAAATTACAACTGTAACATATCATTTCCTGCAAAATTCTCACCACACAAAATGCTTTTCCCAAGTATCTTAAATCACCTTGTATTCGCTTCAAAATCAAATTTACAAGTCTCTATCTTTAATTTGAAGCTCAATTTAATCATTTCCAGCCATTTTAAAATTCATTATCTTGCTGGAATAATTTTCCAAGTTTGCATCCTGGGGTTTTTGACCCCATAGCCTCAACTAGTGAATTTCCAACTTGAAATTCAATTTTGGTGCAGGTTTAAGGCTTAGAAGTGCTCCAAAGTGACCTCTCTTCTGTCTCCCAACCTCCAAACCCCTAGATCTTGGATCTAGAAGTGCTTCAAGCTTTTGGGTGGCTTGTCAAGGGGATTTTCTTGGTGTTTTTTTGCAGTTTTCTACAAATTTTGCAAACTGTTGTAATGGGACAGTGAGCAAAATTGCACAGCAACCCCTCTAACCAAGGTACTAATTGCAAAAATACTTGTATATATTTGGTTATCAAAGTTATTGTACATTCAATTTGACTACTCACACAATATATCTTGTTAGATTAGAGTGTGTTTTCTTCTTGGTTTTTAGTATATTTTCCCACAGATTTTACACATTGGATCAAGAATGCAGCAACATTAAACTCCCCCACTTCAGCGATTTGACCCCATACAAGGCATTGGTCTTGTGTTGGTTGGTTGAAGTCATCTAAGGGAAGCCTCCCATAGCCATTTTGGAAATAGATGGGCTAGAAGAGTGGGGATCTGGGTTGTGGTGACAGTGGGCCCTTGTACTGTGTGTGCTTGTTTTAGCAGGATGCAAGGATCCTCGGCAACCATGCTTACAAGAGAGGTAACAATGCCTCTTGTATACTTTCCCACAGATTTTACACATTGGATCAAGAATGCAGCAACATTAAACTCCCCCACTTCAGCGATTTGACCCCATACAAGGCATTGGTCTTGTGTTGGTTGGTTGAAGTCATCTAAGGGAAGCCTTCCATGGCCATTTTGGAAATAGATGGGCTAGAAGAGTGGGGATCTGGGCTGTGGTAACAGTGGGCCCTTGTACTGTGTGCTGATTTTAGCAGGATGCAAGGATTCTCGGCAACCCTGCTTACAAGAGCGGTAATAATGCCTCTTTTCATTGGAGTCATCAAGACACTGGAAGTAAGAGGTGATGAGCCTCTAATAAAAAGTCATAGCATATAGTGGCTAATATCCCAATAAGGTAACAACAAATGTCCATCCAAAACATTACATAAACAACATAACAATAAATCATTTCAAATGGGATTTAACCAATGGTAAACTTTGGAAACAAGGTTGTGAGCCTACTTCAGTGTCATCACTTTCATTATTGCCAGTGACAATTTTCATCTCTGCTTGGCCAATTTCTCCGCAGGCAGTAATGGAATTTCACAAGACTGGTAATGATTTGCCACTAGGGAATCATGTTGCACAGTTCAAAAAACTCATATATGGAAATTCAAATGTTAATGGAAGTGAACAACTCTAACAATTCAAATGCTAACACAAAGAAACCATTTAAATATAACAAATTCTTAAGGTTCCTGAACTCCATAATAATAGGCCTGTCACTGATCAATCCCTACCAACAACTGTAATCCGTAAACTTGACTACGCATGTTACAAGCCAACATATTATTCTCTTGCAGATAGACATTCAGGCCCACATACCATCTTACTACAGCACATGCATTCTACAAACCTGCGTAGGTTGCGGTGAGCCAGATGGAGCAAAACCCCGTCTCAACTTAATTCCATTTCCTCTAGCACCAATAACGAGAGATATACCAGACGCATCTACGCCAAGCCATGCTTCCCAATTACCATCTTCTCCCATAAAAAGGGCATGCAAACCCTGTACAGAAACATTAACTATAGCTTATATGCCAACAAAGGTGTTTAGAGAAAAAAAAGACGACCCATTCATGAAAGTCTTTCATGCAATCCTTCATTCACAAAAGCAACTACATACATGACAAACCTGAGTTTCACCTTGTAAATCAACTCGGGCAGCAAACTGGCCTGACGGTTGAAATGTACGACGATGCCATATCTGCGTGCATCAACAGATGCTATTTTAATTAAACATTATTTAGCCACGTTATAGAGCTAAAATTGAAGAATAATGCTTCATTGTACAGAAAATTGATGAACAGGAAAATAAATAAATAAATTGAAATATAATGGGTACATATAAAATTTAAATAGCTTTATACCTTAAACAGAATAAACATAGATCTAAAGTAAACCCGCTGAAAGAGATACATCTGCATGTTGTGTGAAGAGAAGCAACAGGGATTTTCCCCATGTGCACACAAGCTCTTGGAAAATGTCTTGTGGATGATTTGATAATATGGTAGATATGTTGTGCATGATGGATAAGAAATCCTAACATCCTTGAAGAACCATACAAAGAGAAGAGAATATAAAGGCACAAAAATGAAAAGATATCCTTCAAATGGGCAAATCTGTTCTGAATGATAGGCGATAGTATCTTTAAAAGGAATCCAGATAATGGGAAGAAATTATCTCACCATGTCGAATAGGAATGGTGAACTCAGAATTTGCAAGCAAAACACTAGTGCTACATGAAATAGATAAAAAGTCATGAAAATCTGGATTCAAAATGCTAGTCCATTCAAAATGAATTCCTACTGGATAAAGAAGAGGATTTTGTCTCTCTTGTGAAAAAGCATTGGAAAGGTTATGACATTCAAGCAGGAGGCTCTACAGCAACTCATTTTGTAATATTCCCAATTAGCAATAGCTAATTGGAAATATTAATTTTGACTATTTTACTTTAATAAAGTTAAGTTATAAATAAGTGGGTGAAGAGGGACACTTAACCCACACTTAGGATAAAAAGTATTTCCTAAAGTCATTTGAGAGACATGACTAATTGGCAATGTGGGGCCTAGTGGTCAAGTGGCAGCATGTGAAAAGGGGCAGCGTAGGCAGCGTAGGACCAAGCCAGCACAGAGAGAGATGGACAGCGTAGCTCAATGAGACAGCACAATTGATGGTGGGGCCTAGCTGAGAGCAAGGCCCTCAAAGCATAAAAAGGGAGAGGGTCTCCTCATTTTGGATTCATTCTGATTATGCATCTTTGTTATTTGTCTTTTGACATTGAACACGCTTGCTGTTGAGCAAAGTTTGCACGTACTGTTCAGTACACCGGGTGTCTCCGTGCGGCGATACCAACCTCAGCCCCGGGGGACTTCGAGTCCCTGCTCGGGTGAGGAGTTCCATCTTTATTTTGTCGGAGAAAGTTGCAGCAACCACAGTTGGGAGCA
The DNA here is from genome assembly GCA_034641835.2 of Pinus albicaulis. Classification (NCBI taxonomy): domain Eukaryota; kingdom Viridiplantae; phylum Streptophyta; class Pinopsida; order Pinales; family Pinaceae; genus Pinus; species Pinus albicaulis. Next base: position 9,163,475 of record MU968359.1, on the reverse strand, counting down.
TTCACTGGAAGAGACAGCGCAATCAGTGAGAGGGAGGACGTAGTCTTGGAAGGAGGTGGTTCCGGATTGAGGGTTGCTCCAGGATTCACGCTGGGAAAGGTCACCACTAATTGGGAGACCTTGGAGATGGAGTGAACGGATAAGAAGACTAGGAAGTATGAGAAAATTCAAGGTATGCACACCTACCCACCACAGACAGTTTCAGCACACCGGATGGAGGCAGATTTCTGGAAGGGGGACATAGAGTGGGCAGTGGAGTTGCATGTTTCAGAGGCAAGATCTACAAGACAGACCGTACACCCAGATATACAGTCCATTTTAGACAGGTATGCCACAGTTTTTAGGGAGATACCACCAGGGTAGCCGTCAAATCGAAGGTTTGAGCACACGATTGAGCTGGAGCAGGGCATCCAGGTTGTCATCACTACTCCCTATAGGCATCCTAAGGCCTATCGGGATGAGATTGAGAGGGCCATCTATGAGCTCTTAGCTCTTGGACACATCCGTCCTAGCACTAGCCCCTTTGCTTCTTAAGTAGTATTGGTGAAGAAGAAAGACGGCACATTGAGGATGTGCATTGACTACCGAGCCCTAAACAAGAAGACCATGAAGAACCGGTACCCCATCCCACGGATCGATGAGTTGATGGATGAGCTGAGAGGGTCGAAGTTCTTCTCAAATATTGATTTGAGATCCGGGTACCATTAGATTCACATGAGGGAGCAAGACATTCCCAAGACCACTTTCAGGTGTCATTACGGCCATTTTGAGTCCTTGGTGATGCCCTTTGGGCTGACTAATGCTCCGGCCACATTCCAATCATGCATGAATCAAATCTTCTGTAGTCACTTGAGGAAGTGTGTATTAGTGTTTTTTGATGACATCTTGATTTACAGCAGGACATGGGAGGAGCACCTCCAACATATAGAGGTTGTACTGCGCATCTTGGAGGAGCAGCAATTTTATGCTAAGCTCTCCAAGTGCGAGTTTGGGTTGACAGAGATGCTCTATTTAGGGCACATCATCGGGGTGGACAGAGTGAGGGTCCATGGAGAGAAGATCAGGGCCATCAGGGGTTGGCCAGAGCCGACGAATCTGACGGAGCTTCGGGGATTTGTGGGTATCTGCAACTACCGGAAGTTCGTCACGGGATTTTTCCAACTTGCAGCACCCCTTACAGATCTCACCAAAAAGAGGGCATTTAGTTGGACTGATACAGCGCAGAGGGCTTTCGACAGGCTCAAGGAGGTGATGAGCAGCCATTCAGTTTTGGCATTGCCAGATTTTACACAGCCCTTTGACCTGGAGTGTGATGCATCGGGGGAGGGGATAGGCGCAGTTTTGATGCAGGGAGGCCATCCCATAGCTTTCGAGAGCCGAAAGCTGCTGCAACATCAGAGGTTGTATGCTATATACGACAAGGAGATGTTGGCCATCATGCATGCATTGGCCAAGTTTCGGTAGTACCTGGTGGGAAAAACGTTCAGAGTGATGACAGGCCACAATAGCCTCCGATTCTTCCTAGAGCAGAAACAGTTGCAGGAGAGGCAGCAAAAGTGGGTAAACAAAATCCAAGCATATGATTTTGACATCGAGTATGTCAAGGGGTAGCACAACATGGTGGCCGATGCATTTTCACGCAGACTGACAGCGTTGTCCTTGATGAGTTTGGACACGGACTGGAGGGCTCAACTTCTGGTGGAGTACTCCAAGGACCATTTTGCCTGTGAGATTTTGGACAGACAGATGACAGATGACAAGTACAGGGTGATGGACGAGGTGATCTACTACAAGGACAGGATCTTCTTCACTGACAACTCCGAGCTCAAGAAGAAGATATTGCACGCCTCACATGACTTGCCATTATCAGGCCACTAAGGGTTCACAAAGACCTATAGGGCCATCAAAGAGAGGTTCTCTTGGAAGGGCCTCAAGGAGGACGTACTTCAACATGTCAGGGAGTGCGAAGTTTGCCAGCGTAACAAGGGGGAGATGAACCATCTGACAGGGTTATTGCAGCCTCTTCCCATACCTGAGAGGAAATGGGAGAGTATTTCGATGGATTTCATTACGGGGTTACCCACTGTACAGGACAAGGATTGCATATTTGTAGTCGTTGATCGGCTGACTAAATATGCCCACTTCTTCACCATATCAGCACGTTATACTACAGCACAGGTAGCGGAGTTATTCTTCAGGGATGTTTTCAGATTGCATGGTCTCCGAAAGACCATTGTCAGTGACAGGGATAGTCGCTTCATGGGCGAGTTTTGGCAGGAGCTTTTTCGTTTGGTGGGCACTGAGTTGACACCGAGTACTAGTTACCATCCCCAGACGGATGGGCAGACAGAGATAGTGAACAAGTGGCTAGAGGGCTATACTGCATAACTATGTCTCAGTGGCGACGAAGGCATGGTTGCGATGGTTGCACTCGGGGGAGTTTTGCTACAACAACACTCATCATATGTCCATTGGTATGTCTCCATTTTATGCATTATATGGATATCATGCTTTATCTTTTGCTGACGTGATGTTTGGTGCTAGCAAGGCCCCTAGGACCAAGGATTGGATCCAAGAGAGTCAGGATATACTCCGAGCTCTCAAGGATAACATGGCTACAACACAGAATCAGCAGAAGCTGTATGCCGACAAGGGACATGTTGAAAAGCTCAAGCCTAGCTTTTATGGACCATACAGGGTGACACGCAGAGTTGGGGAGGTTGCATATGAGTTGGAGCTGCCCACTGGTAGCAAGATTCACAACATTTTTCATGTGTCATGCCTGAAGAAGGCACTAGGGCAAAAGGTGACTGCAACAGACGAGCTTCTGCCCACCGATGATGAGGGGCTTCGAGTGCTACAATCGGAGGCCATTATTGACACTAGGGAGAGGCAGCTGCGAAGCAGGACAGTCAAAGAGTACCTGGTGAGATGGAGGAATCTACCGGATGAGGATGCCACCTGGGAGACTAAGAAGATTTTGCAGCATCCATCATTGCAGTTGCTTGAGGACAAGCAACGTTTTGCCGGGGAGGCCTGTAATATTCCCAATTAGCAATAGCTAATTGGAAATATTAATTTTGACTATTTTACTTAAAGTTAAGCTATAAATAAGTGGGTGAAGAGGGACACTTAACTCACACTTAGGATAGAATGTATTTCCTAAAGTCACTTGAGAGACATGACTAATTGGCAACGTGGGGCTTGGTGGTCAAGTGGCAGCGTGGGAAAAGGGGCAGTGTAGGCAGCGTGGGACCAAGCTAGTGCAAAGAGAGATGGACAGCGTGGCTCAAGGAGACAGCGCTGTTGATGGTGGGGCCTAGTTGAGAGCAAGGCCCTCCAAGCATAAAAAGGGAGAGGGTCTCCTCATTTTGGATTCATTCTGATTATGCATCTTTGTTATTTGTCTTTTGACATTGAGCACGCTTGCTATTGAGCAAAGTCTGCACATACTGTTCAGTACACTGGGTGTCTCCGTGCGGAGATCCCAACCTCAGCCCCGGGGGACTTCGAGTGCCTGCTCGGGTGAGGAGTTCCATCTTTGTTTGTTGGAGAGAGTTGCAGCAACCATAGTTGGGAGAATTCACTTAGAGAGAGAACGCAGTCAGTGAGAGGGAGGACACAGTCTTGGGAGGAGGTGATTCCGAATTGAGGGTTTATCAGGGGATTCAGCTCAGGAGAGTTGGAAAGGGGTCAACCCTTCCCTATTCCAGCATTTTGGTGGAGTCGGAGGCCATTATTTGCAGCAGATCATTCAGGGCCAACGTTTCTCATTGGGGAATAGTGTAGTGCCTCAAGGGGGTCATTTTCGGAGGTCAGCCATTTCCGGAAAGCTTTCTGGGATTTTCTGGGTATTGGGTGGAGAGGCCATTCCCAGAGTTTCACAATTTTTCGAGGTGGGGAGCAGCCCCAATTTGTCAATTCATTCCAGCAGTACAGTAGCAGTACCAGCAACACTGGAGATTACGCAGTCTTGAGGGAGCAGCCATTCCAGGTCATCTTCTGAGAGTATTTATACGCTTGCCTAGTGCAAGCCAAGGTACCATCATTTTGATCACCTTTTGTACTCATTCCATCTTTCAGTATTAATAAAATGGCCCAGTGTTCTCCATATTGTCTGTTTTTCTTATGATCTCTCTCTAGTTGTTGTATGTCTTTGTTTACGTGCTTTATATTGTTGTTTATTTCCATTCAGGATATTACACTGAGGGAAAATTTTTGAACCAAGTTTCACACATACCAGAACCTTGAGGACTCGGGGCCTGAACCATAAACATTCAGAGGAGAACCAAATCCACTACGCCAGGGAAAAAGACAAAAAGAAAACCAGGAACGACATGTTGGCCCTGCCCAGCAAATGCCCATATGCGACAAAAAAATTCTATAGTATACAGATACATGAGTACAGGAAACAAAGGAGCCCTCATACAATTTTGCATGTTCCATATAAGTTTTCCATTAGTGCTCCTTGCAAACCATAAAATTCAAGACATAGCCATTCTTCCCGAAGACCAACATAAATAAATAACTAGCCATGGGAGCAGGGAAATAGGGTTTGAGACTAAAAAAAATAAAAATAAAAAATATATATATATATATAAATAAAAAATAAAAAATAAAAATAAAAAATAAAAATAAAAAATAAATAAAAATAAATAAAAAAATAAATAAATAAATAATTAAAAATAAAATAAATAAATAAAAAAATAAATAAATAAATAAATAAAATAAAATATAAAATAAAAAATAAAAATTTCCGTAGGTAAAACAACATTGCAGAATAAATGGGTTTACAGGCTGAAGGAAGAAGATGGAGGAAAACAGAGGTACAAAGCTAGACTTGTGGTGAAGGGGTTTGCACAGAAGAAAAGTATTGATTTTGATGAAATATTTTCTCCTATTGTTAAAATGAATTCAATCAGAACTATTTTAAGTCTTGTAGTAGCGGAAGATTTACATCTTGAACAGTTAGATGTAAAGACAACATTTCTCCATGGAGATTTGGAGGAAGAGATATACATGCAGCAACCAGAAGGATATGAGGTAAAAGGGAAAGAAAAATTGGTGTGCAAGTTAAAGAAGAGCTTGTATGGCTTAAAACAGGCTCCAAGGCAATGGTATCTAAAATTTGACAAGTTTATGTCTGAACAAGGTTATACTAGATGTCACTCTGATCATTGTGTTTATTTGAAAAGGCAAAATGATGGCAGCTATATTATATTATTATTGTATGTAGATGACATGCTTGTTGCAGGGTCTAACATGCAGGAAATAAATGTGCTCAAAAGAAAATTGGCAAATTCATTTGCAATTAAGGATTTGGGAGCTGCAAAACAAATCCTTGGTATGAGAATAACTAGAGACAGGAAAAATCGCAAATTAACACTGTCTCAGAATGAGTACATACAAAAGGCGTTGAAAAGATTTAATATGCAGAATGCAAAACCAGTTAGTACACCTTTTGCTAGCCATTTCAAACTTAGTAAGGAGATGTGCCCCAAGACCCAAGAATAAATGGACTATATGTCTAAAGTTCCATATGCATCAGCAGTTGGAAGCTTAATGTATGCAATGGTCTGCACAAGGCCTGATATTGCACATGCAGTGGGAGTTGTAAGCAGGTACATGAACAATCCAGAAAAAAACATTGGATGGAAGTAAAATTGATTCTCAGATATTTGAGAGGTACCACAAATCAAGCATTATGATTTGGTGGTTCAAACATTGCTCTACAGGGATATGTTGATGCAGATATGGCAGGTGACAGAGATAACAGGAGGAGCACTACCGGGCATGTATTTACTATAGGTGGAACAGCTGTCAGTTGGGTTTCAAAATCCAAAGTGTTGTTGCACTTTCAACAACAGAAGCCGAGTATGTTGCTGCTACAGAGGCTAGTAAAGAAATGATTTGGTTACAAAGGTTTATGGATGAATTGGGTAAGAAGCATGATATGGGCACACTATACAGTGATAGCCAAAGTGCTATTCACCTTGCAAAGAACTCAGCATTTCATTCCTTTAAAACGTGAATACAACCTGTGCACCAATTTATACTAATAATATTGGAAGATGGACATTAGTCGAAAAGATACATACACTAGCCAAAAATCCTGGCAGATATGCTAATGTGTTAGACCAGGGAGAAACTGAGATTATGCTCAGTTTCAATTGGTCTTCAAGTATGATGATGAAGATGAGAAACAACCAGGTCC